>KK351485.1:57366-67402 GCA_000671755.1 Glossina brevipalpis
AATTTTTTTCAATTTTTGTTTTTGAATTTTTGAAAAGAAATTTTTTTTCGAATTTTTAAAAAAAAAATTTTTTTTTTTCAACAAATGGAAAAGGCGCTTTCAAAAAACTTCTACCAGCCAGGAAATTATTTGAAAGAGTGACAGAGAATATTTTTTTTTATATATTTTTTAATTCAATTAACTCTCATCTAGTAAAAGGTAAATTCATTCTTTAAATGACTGCAGAAAGATTTTTGTGTTTGGTAAACAAATTCCAAAGCTCTAGTTATACAAATTTAAAAAAAAAATATATATATAACTATATATATATATATATATATATATGCTGTTGTGTAAGTTGTAAGTGTAAGTGTATAGTGTAAGTAACGCTTGTACGCGCGAACGAACATATAAACTATTTGTAAATGTTTTAGTTGATTAGGTACATATAGCGTGGCATCGGTGGTTGCTTGTTGTTATTACTATTATTATTAATAAAAGGTGTTGTAATTTAAAAACAAGTGAGTTACGATTTTCTATTAAAAGTATAGTAAACAGGGTGATGAGATTGTTTTAAAAAACGAAAAACAAAAAAAAATAAAAAAAAAAAAAATAGCTCGTGTTTATATATATATATATATATATTTTTATGTACAGACGTTTGTGCTTATGTGTGTGTATGTGTGTGTGTGTGCATTACGTGAAGACTTTTAATAGTTAAAAATGTATTTTTAGACCAAATTTTAAAAACACGACCAAGATATAACACACAAACTATTTTTAATCGGTCTATGCAACACATATTCGTATGTTTTGCTTATGTATGTAGACATTAAGAGACAAGAAAACAAGCTGACGACATATTATGCCATAAAACAACGCAGTAATAAAGCCGTGATTGAGACGATTATAGAGAGAAAAAAAAAATAAAAAACAAAAAACAAAAAAAAATATAAGAAAAAATGAAAACGAAATGATTAAAGCCCCAATTAAAGTTTTGTTGGTATCTGAAACTTATAATCGCTGATTAAACTAAACTTAAAGTTTTTAAAGGTTGAATAATAATTAAAAAAAAAGAAAAAAGCGACAGACACAAGGATTAGTAGTACTTGTTAGCTGTAATAGAAAACTCAAGTAAGGGAATTACTTTCGAATTTTCTATTAAATCTTATATTTAATAATTTAAAAGCTTCAAAGCTTGAAAATTTTAAAGCTTTAAAGCTTTAATAATTTTAATAGCTTTGCATACACTTTTAAAGCTATATTCGCTTTAAAGCTTTTATTAAATTATTTAATAATAAATGGTAGCGCAGAGAAACAAACTGAAAAACTGATTAGTTTTTTTTTTATAAATTTTAGATAAAAAGCATTTAAGACGAATAATTATTAAGCTTATTTGTGTTTGCTCTCTGTGCTTACACACATATCAAAAAAAAAAAAAAAAAAAAAAAAAAAAAAAAAAAATTAAAAAAAAAAAAATTTTTTTTTTTTTTTTTTTTTTTTTTTTTTTTTGTTATTTTCAATCCTAACCTCTACTTGGAAGCCATCGCTAGCAGCAATACTACAACTGCGGTAATTTTGTGTATAATCATCGTCTTCAGGATACTCTACAATGGGAGCAGGTGAAGGAGGCATTTCAATAATTGGACTATTGTTATATTCCGTTTGGTTGCCCATCAAAACGACAGGTGGCATTGCCAGCACCGGACGATGATAAATATTGGCCACACTTCCGTTTCCACCTGAAGGTAAGGGTGGCATCAAAGTATTCTGTTGATTAAGATTTGAATTGATTTGTAAGGCGGGTGTTGATCTTTGCATATAATAATTATTATTATTATTATTGTTGCTGTTGTTGTTGTTGTTGTTGTTATTACTATTGTTGCTATTCTGATTATTATTATTACATATAATGTTGTTGGATGATGACGATGAGCTGGTGGTAATGACGGATGTGGTAATACTAGTTGCAGTTGTGATGACTGTTGCGAATGATGTATTAACGCTTATTAATGATTCAGGGGTAGTGGTTGCCGTGCTTGATTGATAGGCATAAATAGGTATTTGCGATTGCGTATTTACGGGTATATGATGAAGGGGTAGCACCTGTTGAGCAGCTGTTCCCAAATAATGTTGCTGCAATATTTGTTGTTGTTGTTGTTGTTGTTGAGGTTGAGGTTGTGATGGTTGCGATGATTGCGTTTGAATGGTTTGTTGTTGTTGTTGTTGCTGTTGTTGTTGTTGTAGTTGACGTTGCTGCTGTTGTAATTGATGCGTGGGACGCTGTAAAGTATTGGGTTGCGAATCCAATTGATTTAAAAAGTCAAATTCTCGCAAGGCACTCTGTAACTGTGATCCATTAGCAATAAGATAGGAAGAGGACACATACACAACGAGACACATAATACACAGAGAAACATAAGTAGAAAAGAGGGAAAGGAATGGTACAAAATACATTTGAAAAAAACACAAAAAAAAAAAAAAATAATTTTTGAAATACAAAAGAAAAGCAACCAACAAAATAGATTAAGATTTTTATAAAAGAGAATTAAAGAGAAAGAAAAGTGAAAATAGAAAATTTAATTTAATAGATGGACTATGAACTCTACACTATACACTAGTGTTTAGGCCCAAAAGTGAAAGGCGTAGTAGCAAAAAGGAAAATATATTGTTGTTAATCTACGTTCAAGTTTATAATTTGTATTACCGCCCAAAAGGTCATATCCAGTCTTTGTTATAATGACGGTAAGTAAATCAAGAGATTTCGATGTTCGATATGAATTAAGTACGACTTACATCGAAATCATCGGTAGATAGATCACATTAGTTTATTCAAATTTTGAAAAGTTCTATAAAAGCTTTCAAAGCCCAAAATTCAAAACTCGTCAACAAACCAATGTCCATTTATCTTGAAACTTGAGCCTTCATTTCGTCGTTTATTACTCGTATTTCCAAAAGTGATAAACGCCTGTCAGTTTGTTCGCCGATTTTTTTCAAAACGAATTATTCCTACAGAAGGATGAAGAAACTTCTCGGCTTCCTGACTATTTCTTATCTATTATACATTTTATCGCTCTGTCTTTTCAAGACCTCTCAATCCACATTCTTTTGATATTTTGTTTGAAAAATATCCCAAAAAAAAAAAAAATCATTTTAATCGGGTATGTTTCCGTTTTTTAACCTTTCATAAGTTGGGCCAAAAACTCCATAAGTTTTCTGATGACTTTTCTCCTATATCGTACCAGTAGTAGTTAGAAAGACCAAAGAGATATCTCGAAGACCCGTGGAAGGGAAAAATAGTGAACGCAGTTTACCCTTTACCAAAACTTCGAATTAATTACTGAATTAATTTTCCCTACTCCAACATCCGATCCTCAATTTTGTAAAATGTAAAAGAAAAGCTTGGAAGTGTCGTGGAATTGTTAACTCTTTTTTTTTTTTTTTTTTTTTCATAAATAGTAGATGGACCATGCACCATGAAAATTAGTTGTGATATGAAATACTTTTTTCTGCAACAAACACCGAGTTTTTACCGAAAATGATATGATAGATCGAAAAATTTTCAAATAAAGTTGCCCGATTCCTCTTAGAAATAATAAATAACAGTATGAAAAGTATAGATGAGGAACATGCTTGGCTTTGATTGCTGGCTGCCAAGTAGCGAATTTGTTTTTAAACAATTAGGACTTACCTCTTGATCCAATTTAGGTGGTGAAGTGGCCGGAATTGCTGGCGGATTTGGCAATTGTTCAGTCGGTGTTAGCAATTTCGAGCTACTAGCTGGCGGTTTCGGTATAGGATTTGGGGCATTATTTTTACCCACAATATTCAAGTGCAAATTATTATTGACATTATTCTGTTTCGCTGAAGGTTGTGCTACTGGAATCTCGGGCGGTAAAGCAGCTATGCCTTGCATGGATAGGGGACGCAAGCCACTAAGACCCGAAACAGCAGGATCTGGACATTCGCCAGGTGTCTCAACGTGTTCTCCTGCCCCGGCATCCGGGTCATATTGCAAGTTTTGCGCCATTATTCCAGGAGAATAAGGTTCTGGTTCCGCATCTATAGTTCCAGATGAAGGAGTACGTGATATTGGTGATTCACTGTCGCGTGCGGTAGTCGAACGACTTGCTTGATTTAAAGCGCTATTGTTTGGAGCATTACGTTTCAATAAACGACCCCAAGTGGCCACGTTGATATTCATTTGCTTAGCCCTGGGTATATTTTTGACTTGTTGTTTATTGAAAATCATGCGTTGCCGTTGTAGTTTTGGTTTTTGCGAAATCATAGGATTTAAAAATTTAATTTCCGCAAAAAGCAAACCCTGAGGTTCCAATTGCAACGCCATACCGTGTCGCACATCATCAATAAATTCTTCCAAACGTAAAAATTTTACGGCACACAAAGAACGCCAATCACGCCAATAAACACCAATCTCTAATTCCCTGGAACGATCTAGATCAATAGAAAAACGTTGATCCCAAGCCTGTTGCGAGCAAGGCTTCCATGATGTTTGCGCCACAGTTATATTATCCAACTTTATAACAGCCATAATATCTGACGATGTCTCATCTTTAACCGAATAACTTTTTGAGCTGCTGCGTGAAGTAACACCTTTCACAAAACTTCTCAAGTCGCCGGGACTAGAATTGTTGTCTTTATCGCGACGCGATCGGCCAGGCACATCCTCTAATAGAGCCTGGCAACCCATTAAACGCACCTCCAACTTACCCGTAACGCTAGCACAACGACCCATTGTTGAAACCTGTTGATATGGTTTACCACCCAAAAGACCACCATGAAAAGGTTGTAGAGAGGTATAATTGAATGGTATCGGCGAGGACGCTTGCTGCACAGATTGTAGTTCTGATTTTAATTGTTGGGCAGCCAAAGAATCAGCTGGCAGCTCCAGACGTCGCAAATCTAAAGAGTGACGCAAGAGATCAAGTTTCCGCGATGATTCCGAAAGACGTACATGAGCCTAATAAAATAATAAAAGAAAATTTAATAAAAACGATCACAAAATTGTCTACAAAATTTTTAATGAAATATTTTTGGCTCGACTTGCAAGAGCTTACCATTCGTGCACTGTGGTTTGGATTTAAAATTCCCGAACGAGGAAAAGAGATTTTCATGTAAAATAAAAACTTATTTTTTAACGTTTATTTTTCTTTGTTAGGAACATGAAAACTTATAGATTAGTATTGAATATGAAACGATTCTTAATTAGGATCGTTGGTTAGTTCAGAGTAAATGCATATACAAAATAACGTTTCAACTAAACATAAAAGGCAGTGTAATGCAATTTAGAAAAATGCCAGAATTTGAATTTTAGGAAGATCGCTTTAGCAACGGACGCTCTCCCAAAGAGAAAGCGCGTCCACGTAACATGAAACGTTCATTAAGCCAACGTTGACAGCATTCACAAGAACAATTTGGGTTTTTGGTAGGTCCGACGTGATGACCAGGTTTGCGTACGGTCACAACATCACCAAATTTGCGAGCTTTATCCAGATATTCGTTCGAATATCCTGGCGGATGTGGTGAGTGAACTAACGATTCCGCAGCATGATGACCCGAAACCGGAGTCAGGAGCTCAAAACGCCTCGCTGTCGCGCTGGTAGTTGAAATTACTGGAAAGCTTCTAGCGCTGGTGGTGGCAGGCGGTGCCTCACTCCCACTTCTTTGAGAAAGTCGAGGAGAGTTATGCCGACTCAAATCTCTTGGCGTAAGAGCGGCGGAACTCTCACCTGATAAATCATCACGTGCTTCACTTTTCCAGCGTTGCAAACTCGGTGAATAGGTGGGATAAAGAAAACTGCTTTCCGTTTGCGTTTCTATCGGCGCCGAATATGGTTGCTGCTGTTCTTGCATCAAACCTGTTGGTCGATTTTGAGGACCAAAGAACTGTAAAAATCCTGGACGATCACGCAAAAAGTGAGCGGAGGCAGGGAAGAAATTTTCAGTCTCAGAAAAGTTTCCTGATTCTGAACCTAAAATATCTGGACTTTGTCTTAAGGGGCCGGCAACCTCTGATATGGTTTGTAAATGATGGCCAGATGGTGAAGAGCAGGGGGCTACTTTTAAATCTTCTTCATGAGCTTGATTTCGAGACCATAAACTTTCCATTTGACGTATACGTAAGCGGTCTAAAGCGTTTTCATATTCAAAACTTTCCGACTTGGCCAAAGAGAAAGGTGTGTCGTCGATATCTTCAGTCTCTTTCCAAACAGAGTCTACCGTATCAACAGCAAAGACACTAGAAACGCTACTACATGTATTATCTCTGACAGTGCTCCGTGATGAATTAGGATATCCCAAACTTAAAGCATCGTCACTGGTTTGCCGTAGATATTTTTGCCGCAAATTTTGTAATTTGATAGCCCTCTGATCGCCGACATGCTTACGGAAAAGTAATTGTTTGGATTCATGAACTTCCTCGGCTGTACTTGATTTAGTTATAGCGTGACCTGACGGCATATCTGTAGGAGCAGGAGGCGGAATTGATGTTGTTAGTAATGATTTCTTTAATTGCGTCAATGTGTCAGACTTTTGCTGTTGAGCTAAACGTCTAGGTAAGACTTGTTTATCAATTATGCGTTGGTGTCTTAAACGCATTTGCTCATTTTCAAGAACCGTTTGAAATGTCGAATTAGATTCAACCTCTTGACGCTTGCTACTATGCTCAGCTTCAGTGTCTGAACTTGATGATTCTGCATCTGCTTGATCTTCCTCGGATCCTGTGCAATAGACATCAATGTGTACGGTGCGAGGTTTTTTTTGAGCTTCCGGATTACTGGAGGCGGCAGATTTTTGAGAAGTCTGTAGTGGTGCTGAAGGGTGTGGCAGACTAGAACCTAGAAAAGGCATACGTGGCAAAGAAGCGGACTTAAAAGTTCGCGAAGGTGATGGAAGATACGAAGGCTAGAAAGAAAATCTAATTAAATTTAAACCGAGGCTACCACTTGAATCACTTGAAAAACCTACCATAAAGGAGTGTCCCTCGTCTACTAAGCGTGGATCACGTGGATCATAAGAGCGTTGACTTTTTAAACGGTCGAACGGACTTCTATTATTTGCGTAGCGATTTTTTTCACGTTCCATAAAATATTTAGTTTCGGTATCACTTGTCTGACATATGGCATCTCGTAAATTTAAAATTTTACCCATTGAAGTAAAATTCCCCGATGCTGCTGTTTGAGAAGTTACATCCTCATCGACGAACGACTAATTTTTATAACACAATATTGAATTAATCAGAAAGATTTTTTTTTTTTTTTTTTTTTTTTTTTTAACGGAAAGAAGCACTTTACTCGTCATTATTAAATCATGTATAGAAGCAATTTACTTGTGTTTAGATTAAGAGAAACTACAAACTATTCCCCAAATCTCGTAGTATAAAATACAAATGAAACGAATTTGAGGAAAATAAAAAAAAAGAAAAGAAAACAACTTTGTTGGACAATATGTTGAAATGATTTATAGAAATTCGTTAAAATTTTTCAAAATAAGTAGAGACGATCGATCAGTTATATTTTTTTAAGTAAACATTGCCTATATAGAGCACAAAATTCTTATTCTATCTGTTAAAATGTAATGAGAATGAAGACTATGGCAATCAATAAACAAAACCGACGTGAATTATGTTCGCGAATTGGCGACACAAAGTGCTTCTTCATTTTTCACTTCGTAATAACTTTCAGTTACCTTTTCTGGTAGAACTGTATACGAAGCTGTTGTATTAAATACAAAAGGATCTGTTTCTTCTTCGGGTATAAATTGACAAGTAGTTGTAAAATTCGAATTATCTTCGATACTCATTTCGCTAGTAGTCTTAGCTGATACCGGATGTGGTAAGAAATCAGCTACTGCCGATACTACAATATTACAAGTGCTGCGGCAACGCGTGCCATAATAATTAGGAACAGTCTTCTTCTTCTTACTATCTGGAGTCTCTGGGACACGTTTGTGTGAAGTATTGGAACCACTAAAAGCAGAATCACCACCACCAAAATCACCACAAGTCATCGAAGAAGTTGTTGAGCGAAAACTTTCATGGGGTCGAGACTAATAAAAATGAAAAAAAAAAAAAAAATGTTTTTTTTTTTTTTTTCAAATTTCATTCTCTACTTTAATATTATCTTAAATGACTGACTACCTTTAAAGGCTCTTGTGATCGACCAGAACAACGTGAAGAATTTCTTTTATAATTTTCTTCATCTTCTTCACCTTGCGTTTTATGTCTTTTTTCATGATATTCAACATCTCCTCCTTCATCACGAGCAGAAGGTGTAGTATTCTCCTCAAAAGTTGACCATTTATAAACTACTCTCACCGGATTTACGGGATCATTCGAACTGAACTCTTTGCGTACCGTTTCACCAGCACGAGCAAATCTTAATTGAGCTCTTACTGTCCACTCGGCTGTTAATTCATGAGGTAATGGTGGTTTGGTATGATTCTGATGAAACTCCTGGGCATTTCCACCAAGGCTAGCGTCCGTTTGTTTATCAGTTTGGCCGGATCTTTGAGGTAAAGGATCTTCATGTGTTGTTGGTGGTAGCGGCGTTGATGGCGGTGGTGAACTATTATTATCAGTCATGCTTTAGGAATTAGGATTTTTAGGATTTTTTTTTTTTTGGAATCTTATTATATTTGAATTTTGTTTATTTAATAACTAACATCATTCTCTTTGTTATTGTTGTTGTTGTTGTTAAATTATGGATTTTTTAAAATTTTAAAAATTTTCGTAACGTTTTTTCTTTAAACATTTTCACACGCGAAACAATAACGAAATTCTAAAAGATTTTATAGAAAAAAAAATGAAATTTTTTAAAAATTTATTTTCTAAAGATTTAAAAACTCATCAACGCAATGATCACATGAATGTCTTAAAAGAATTTATATATTTCTCTTCTCATCATTTTCTCAATAACTTTTTAAGAAGAGATAGGAGAACAGACGAAGATTTTATTTTTGCTCTGCAGGTGATTTCATAAAATAATGGCATAATTTCAAATTTAAAAAAAAATTCACCGTAAATACATGAGATTACAAATTTAAATCTATTTAATTAGCTGCACAGTTGAGCGTATCTTTATGTTTTATTAAGAACTCAAGAAATAATTTTTAAACACATTTTCATACGAAATATAAAAAAAAAAAAATAAAAATTCAAAAATATAAAAAAAACATCTATGTTCGCCTGCAAATAAAACGTGAACACACACATCACCAACGTTTAAAATATATTTTTATTCTTTTCTTCATTAGTGGGCTTCGTTCATAGTTTTAGGTTCGATCTTTCAGAACCATATTTGCCCTGTTCGAAAGCATTGCAGAGATTATTTATTAAAACTAATTATATTATTATATAACACCATTACCACTTTGGTGGATATAATAGATTTGGGAACTATTGGTTGTTCAATAAAATACATGATTAAGTCCAATAGACTTTGTCTATGAGAAGAAATTTTTTCTTTATCCCTAACGCATCCCTATCCCTAAGTTGGATAGAATTATAATAAACAATTTGGGGGAAGGGAGGGAGGGAGGAAGGGGAGAGGGGGAGGAAGGGGAGAGGTGGAGGAAGGGGAGAGGGGGAGGGGTGAACCCAATATAATGTGAAACGGATTATGTGGAATCGTCAATGAAGAGCTGGAAAGTCGTATAAAAATACAATTTAAAGTATATCACGAATGAATTGATATTCACTTTACACCGGAATCGAATATTATAGTAGCACACTGGAATCGAATAAATAGTAGCGACGGACACATTAAGTTCCTTTTCATTTTGAAGGTTCATCTACCTAGGTAGGAGACGGAGTATACCTTAAGTATACTCACACCGAAGTATGCCGAAGTATACCTCGAGTGTACCTAAGTAAGATACGAGGTATACCTTAAATATACTCATACCGAAGTATGCCGAAGTATACCTCGAGTGTACCTAAGTAAGATACGAGCTATACCTTAAGTATACTCATACCGAAGTATGCCGAAGTATACCTCGAGTGTACCTAAGTAAGATACGAGCTATACCTTAAGTATAC
>KK351486.1:0-11393 GCA_000671755.1 Glossina brevipalpis
AAAATTTCAATCCACCCGGAATGCTTTCTCTGTTCTCTTTAAGAAATGTTTCATGTTGACGTGTATATATTTCGTTAAATTAACTTTATAACCGTAACCATATAACGTCTTACCTTTCCAGAAAACCGGTAGTCTGGCACATATTTGGTTTTCCTTCATTTAAAGTCGAATCTTTTCAAATGAAGTTGTTCCTCTCATCCGTTTGCGATTGTAATGCATCTTATCATATTTATCGTACAGATTCTTAAACCCAAGTCTGGGATCAAAACGAGCGACGATTTTGGTACTCGAAAACTTTGCCTAATCAAATGACTATTTTGAACCAACTTCCGCCATTGAATATTAAAAATTAGATCTTCTATCCATAGAAAAGATTATTTTTGTTAAAACATTGACATGAGAATAAGTTGAATAAGTGATCCAATCCTATCCCAACTTTCCACATTGTTTCCCACCAATTTTCGTTGAAATATATAAAAAACGCATAAATTTTTTCATGTAACTATTCTTTCAAAATAGGGCTTAATACAGGAAATCATCCCGCAAATGGAAAACTAATTGAACAAAAGAGGACGAGCGGGATAAAGAAATGTCGGTGTGCACGTAACTCAAGCACTCAGCTACACTGAGGTTTATCTCCGGAGCTTATTAACTGGGTAAATACACTTCGCGACTCGTTCGAATTGAATGTAAGGGGCTACCTTACCACCCTATTGCGAGCTGCTTCGTGTCAGCCGCATTGCTTTGAATCTTACCTGGCAAACTAAGTAAAGCCCACTTATCTGTAGTGCGACGTCAATCGATTGCAAGTAAAAAATTTCTTGTTAAAAATCTCATTAAAGCCGGTTGCCGATTTTGAGTTTCTATGGTATATATTTACTTCCCTAGGATACTGTCGTTAGAAATGAAGACAAGTACCATTTCCTACTTTATTACAACTTCACGATGGTTTATGTGCACCATTTATACCCAAATCAGGATAACGTATAATTTTTTTAGAATCGAAAGTTGTTTATCAGAGGATAATAACTATAAATGAGCGGTAAGGAACAGTTCTCCTAGAATTAGATTCGATTTTGTTGTTAGGAAACATTGCCAAACGTTATTACTATTTGTCGTTTATGCTTACCTTCTACCAACAATTATTACATCAACAGATAAGCACTAATTTTTTAATTTAACTTATATCCACGCTTTTACCATATGCTTTAGTTGCGGCAGAGAAGTTGTGACAAAAATATAAATAAATGTATTTTATCTTTTGAAGTAATTAGTTAGCGCAAGTGTCTGCAAAGATAATAAAAATTCGTTTTCCTCCGTTTTATTTGTAATCTTATGTTCCATGTTTCAATGAATCTCAACAAAGTTTGTAAAAATTTTCTGTTCCAGGTTTTTTAATCGTTATAAGCCATTATAATAATTTAAAGCTTCAAGCTTCTAATGTGACAAAAGACAAAGAAAATAAAAATTAAATTTTCATACGTCTGCCATGGAAGTTGTTAAAATAGCATTAAGACAGAAAAGTTGCAGCAACTATCAAACATATCTGTGAATAAAAGTTATTTCTACAGCTGAAAATTCATGGATGGAAAATGAATTGTTAAAAAAACTAGTTAGTTTCAGGAGAGGCGAGTGGAAATACGATGTTACGATTTTTTAAGATCATTTTTACAACTACGCTAAAATTTAAAATAAATTCAATTTTGTATGCCGTTCGTGTGTAGAAAGAAATTTATGACTTGCGTTTCAATTTTTTTTTTTCATTTTCTTTAGAGATTGACTTTTTCTTCAACGTGGGGAATTCTCACAACTCCTTTTCAATCATATCTCTAGATGTGCTAGGGTTGAAAAACTACGTTCGCATGAACTCCCTTTTGCAGTAGCAAGGACGATAAAATATTGTGTATATTTAAGATAAAATTTAACTTACAGATCAGCAAGATTTTATAAATAATTTAATAAAAGGAAAAGTTCAATATATCTTTGGAAAACTAACAGCCTTTTAAATAACAAACGCAATGAAATTGTCGTTATAATCGCTTTAAATAACAAATTGCTACTTATAAGCTGCTTAGTGCAGGAGCAATAAGAAAATTATTACCAAAACAGAGCAATTTCTTAAGAGCCAGCTAGTATAAATAGAAATACGTAATTTGCAGTAGGATCAAGGCACGCGCTTCACATCAATTTTTTTTCTACATTATTAATTTATAAGCAACTGCTAAGCGAATTGCTATTAAAATAAATTTTTGCCATTCAAGTTATCTGGCATACATGATGATGAATACCTAAACATCGAGGGATTACGATGAGCGTTAAAAGAGTTCCCATGTGAGCTCTCTAAATGTTTGCGTGATGTGAAGATGAAAAATAAGGCGTTTCCGAAGTATTAAATTTACACGTTTTACATGGATATCAACATTAAATAGGGGAAATTTTTCAAGTGTTGCTGTAGCTATTATTTAGCCAAGCTGAAGAAAAAAGTTCATAAAAGATTATTTCTCTATGGCGCAGACATTCTGCTTATTTCCTTGTGTTCAACTTCTCTTTCTTGATAGTAAACGGTAGTTTGTGCAGTGTTTGTTATGCCTTTGTGACCACCGGAGGTGAGTGTAATGATCTTGCAAAAAAATTAAATCCTTCAGAGCGATCTATTATAATGGATTACATGTTTTCGCTTTTCCCTGCCTAGTCAAAGGCAGGGGTCAGGAACTGCAAAGTTAAGTGCTTAACATAAAAAAGAACGCAAAATAATGAATGATTATTTTCTTTATTCTAAAGTGAGTTTATATATATTTCTTATAACTATAATAACAATAACAAACAGAATAATAAAAAAAAGTAAAAATAGAAAAATCGCAACGTTTTAAGTGCATAAAGAAATGCGGAAACCAAAAATAAGCAAAATTACAATTTGCCAAATTCGAATATTGTACTGACCTAATTATAACGCCGACAGATGTGCTTAAAAATAATTTTAATTTTAACATGCTCTTTTTTTTGACTATTTTCTTTTTAGAGTGTTATGTATATTACAAAGAGTAAATTTCATTTTGAAGTTTGGTTTGTAACTACCAGAAGGAAACTGCGAAAGCCACACAAAGCATACATATACTTGATCAGCATCAAATTTAAAATCGATTTAAGCGTGTCCATCAGTTCGTCTGTGCAATGCCTGCGGCAAACTTCTCCTGATTAAAAAAATGAAGATATCGGCTTTTAGCGTGCTTTAAGATACATTGACTAAAATTGAATTAGTATCTTAAATATTTTAAATTAATATTAATATCCTACATGTACGGGAGAGAGCATATACGCAGGCCTTTGACTTTCATCGACCCTGATTATGGCATTTAGAACTCTTTAACGTATGGCAAGGAACTGAACATGAATTTTTTAATTTTTTATAATAATTTTAGTATTTAAGGTATATGGAGGGGCGTATATTTGAGTGTAATCAAGAAATAGCGGGTGCTACTTTTCTGTAAAATTGTTTATAACATGCTTCGGGTGTTGTAATTTTTCTCCAACTACAAGCACACTCTTCGTAGAACAGTAACAATAAAGTCTTTTTTGTATTTTTTATAATGAAACGCATGATTTAGATTTTCATTTATGTCTGTATTTTCCATTTTTGTTTAGTTTTTATAACCGTTTTGTTTATTTGTCGATGCAGCTTTATTATCCTTAACAAAGACGCGAGCCAACTGTGAAAATAGACCACCTTCTTAGCAAAAAGAAATGTGGGCCAGGCACAATGAGCTAACTTCACACCAGTAAGTTTTTTATTATATTGTTACGAAAATGCGTCTTGTATGTTTCCTTTATGACACGGTTCGTATCGCTAGATCGCGAAAAGCTAAGATTTTGGTTATTTACAATTTCCTTTATTTATTAAGACGTATTTATAATCTCAATTATTTTACAATTTATTACAAAGGAATTATTTTCTTCAACACTTAGTTACTTCTCTAATATTATTTATCGACTGTTTGTTTTAAGCAAAATGATCTGCTTATAAACCCTACGAAAATCACAAATCCTGCGTGTCTTTCTGCGATACCTGTGAATACGTAGTTTCACTAATCCCATTCACGTTAGGTTTCGCGGAAATTCTTTGTCAATCTTTGCTTTTATTACCAGCTGCAAATATGTCTTTTTATGATGGCGGTAGGTATCACATTCAAAGGAATTTCCTCCCCATCAAATTGTTGCAGTTGTTTTATTAGTTTGTGATTTTCGTAACAATATTAATCAAAATAGAGGAAATGTGATGTTTTTACCGTCGAAAGATATGCAAAAAAAAGAACAAAAGAAGAAACAAAGCAGTGCGATAAACTAATAATAAATTTATAAATACTTAAGATATAATCTGTGTGCATAGTGTGTATATTCCTTGCACATAATAACTCGATTGAAAAGCAAATAATAATAAAATAATAAATAAATAATAATAAAATAATAAAATAAATATTTAGATATCTAATTAAGCCAAATGACACCTTACAACACTACCTCTCACATAGAGTTTATATTAAAATTACGCCTTACAGCCTCCTTTTAAAATACATACATTCTTATATTGCACGAATAGCGCAGATAATGTAATAAAAGAGGGTTTACTTAGGGTCAATAGGTAAATTCCGAGTTTGTAAAGGAAATCGTAGCAGCAGAATATCTCGAAACTCTCGATCGAAGTTTTATTGAGTCACGACTTTTGCTTATTTTGAAGCAAATCAAGGAAAATTACATGAACACAAATATTTTATAAAAGGCATATGCGATATAAGTAGCAGTAATCAAAATTGCTTTTACATTCAGTTATTAACACGTTAACAATTCTACCTACTGAAGTTAATTATCTTCTCCCGTTTAATAGATGGTGGCACATCGGAATAACTGGTCCACGAAGTATACACCGCTCTAAACGAAGCATGCGACGCGGCAATGCCTAGAAGGAGAATCTGCAAAAATGGCGCCCCGTGCTACTGGTGGAATGCAGAAAGCAGTTCGGCCAGGAAGAACTGCTTTAAAGCTAAGAGACTGGACCAGCGACAGGCGGAAAGCTAGACTTCGATAGACGGCTTCATGCTTGTAAGTGCCTACGCGAAGATCTGAAAAAAGCCGTTAGGAGCAGCAGAAGAAGCTGATTCGAGGTCCCGGACGCCTTCACTCAGCTGTTCCAGAAATGCCTGGACGAAAACTTGTTTCCCAGTAGATGGAAACTCCAGAGGTTAGTTCTTAGCCACAAAGGAAGAAAATGGACGGACGAACCGTCGGCAACCGTCTAGAGCGGATCATATACAACCGTCTCCTAGCGATTGCAGAGGATAACGACGACCTCTCAGTAAGTTTCCTGATGCAGTTTCTCATCGACCACGGCTGCTTCCGAAGCTACCTGTACATTTTCGATGGCGCCACACTGTCCAAGCTGTGTGTACACCGAAGAGCACGCGAAGCACATAATGTTTCGTTAATGTTTCGTTGGTTTGAGCCACTTGGTCGGTCTAGATCGAGACCTCATGAGGCGTGCAGAGAGATCACGGAAAGCCCTGACATAAGAAATGCTCTGAGTTCGCGAGGAAAACGCTCCAAGATTTGAAACGAATAGAGCGAGCGGAGAGAAGAGGTAGTGGAAACCAATTAGAGAACGCACTAAAGTTTCGCGAAACGTTGCAACAAGCCTGCTCGAAGTAATACCTAACGGTGGTCCCGCGGAGAGGAGTGGTAGACGAAGTGTGTGGGGGTAGGTTTACTATGTAGGCGCCATGGATGGCCAATAGTGCATGCTACTGTCGCGGTCTGGTAGTATCTATGACCATTCTCACCTCCATCTCGCATAGCAAAAAAAAACTTCTCTAGCACAATTTTTAACGATACTTTTTTTTTGAAGCATAAATTGTATCGATATATAAACGACATATATAAACTCATTACGTATGTACATGCATTTTTACGTACTCTGTATGCGCTTTCAGGGTTGAGTATCTCAATGGTGACCATGACAGGAAAATAAATGTAACTATGAAAAAAAGTGAGTGTAAAAGTTTGCATGCATTGCATACGAAAGATGTGAAGTGCTTAACTATTCTCGAATCGTTAAGTAAACTTAGATATGACTATTGTTTACACAGTCGCACGCACGCAATGCTTAAAATGATAGACGTAGCAAAAATGTGTATAAAGGCAGGGAGAACATTTTTCACAGTCAGGTTAAAAACATTATTACGTGGTTTATAATTTTGAAGAGTAAAACTACCGAGAATGAAAAAATTAAAAGACTGCATTATATTTAATTTTCTTCTTTGAAGACGAAAACTCTCTTGCAGACATAGATACTTGATGGTGCGATATTAATTTCCCTTCTTTTGTCTGTTAATAATCGCTTAAGTCATTTTAAATTATACCCTATTAAAAATTACGCTGCGTTATTATCAAGCGTTGCGCTGGTTCCTATAGTTATAATATTTTATAAAGACAATAAAATAAGAATAGAACACAAAGCATAAATATTATGTGAAAACAGAAAATTCTGAAAAGATGTGAATATACATCTACCGTTGATTGGAACTTATTGAGTTTGTCATTTCGATCGCGAGTATCAAACATATCGCCCCTTTTGGCCTTGAGCGAACGATAAATATAAGGGATCTTAGGTTCAAGCATTGTTTATTGTAAGAGGATGGAAAATTTTCACAATATTTTAATAGGAATTTACCGAAATATAATTTTCAGTTTTTCCATAATTTCCCGGTTTCCCTCTGCGCAGAATACATAGCGTACATGGTCCAATCACAGTTTTCAAACGCACTTGATATTCTTACCCATCTCTTAAGTTGCAGAGTGTTTGGTATTAGAATTTACTCTCTTTAGACAGTTCGGTAGCTTTCTAAGCATAAGTACTACAATCATAGGTTTGGGAAGAATCACGTTTGTAATGACTCTTGCCCATAATCTACAAACTTCAAATAAGCGACTTGATATTTCAATTATACGCCTCATCCGAGTCGTCCTTTTGTGCTTGCCACACTTTACAGATTACAAAGCTTAGGTAATACAATTATTTTTTACGCCAACAATCAACGCCATTGACAGTTTTCAATACATAAACATCATAAAAAAAGAAAATTATGCTCTCATCTTCAGCTAAAGTTTTAACAGCCAACTTGACAAAAATTATATTAATAAATAAATAAACTTATTAAAAAACAAATCGTGTGAAACATTACAAGTGCAAGTAGGAAGGCTTTTGTAAAAAAGTTAAGATGTAACGCTTTCCTTAAAAGTAATGACAGACCTATCACTAATGTTAAGCCTTTAAAATATTTAAAATACGTTGCTGAGGCTCATAACTGACACTTAGAGAGTAATGTTTAACGTATGGAAACTGATTGAAAACACTTTCAAGGTTTTGGCAACTTCTTATTTCATTTGAATAGTATTTGCCACATTTTTCAGACGTACTTTAACGAAACCGTTTAACCTTTAAAAACGTAAAGAGTTGTCTACAGAATCGAAAACCGTCCGCCCGATCGTATATATTGTTTCGAAAATCACAAACTAATAAAAGGCAACTATAACAAATTTGATAAATCTAGAGGGTGGAAATTCCTTTGAATATAATACCTATCACGGTCATAAAAAGACATATTTGCAGCTGGTGATAAAAGCAAAGATTGGCAAAAAATTTCCGCGAAACCTGGCATGAAAGAGATTAAAGAAACTACGAATACAGGTAAAGCAGAAGGGTATGCAGAGTTTGTGACATTCGTAGGGTTTATAAGCAGAGCATTTTGCTCAAAACAACAGAGTCGATTAAAAATATTAGGCAAGTAACCAAGTGTAAAAGAAATAAGTCCTTGTAATAAATTCTAAAATAATTGAGTTTGTAAATATTACTTGTGAATAAATAAAGGAAATTGTAAATAACCAAATAAGCTTTTCGCGATCTAGAGATACGAACTGTGCCTGGAAGGTAAAAACACGAAAAAGGCAATTTTCGTAACAATATAATTAAACATATTCAAAACCTTTCACTGACATCTTTCTAGATGTAGCAAACGTCTTCTCCAAGCAACTCAAATTCCAATACACTGTTATATCGGATGGGCTTGGTCGATCCATTGCAAATTTTTGTTTTTCGGGATACCAAGCGCAATATTTGTGGAAATTTTTATGGATATATGTGCCCATAAATAAAAACAACACTTCTATATAAAATTCACACAAAATTTTATATTCGTAATAAATTTCAGTTAACAAACACTAAAAAAATTCAAAACTAAAGTGTCGCAGAGTGTAAAAATATTTTTGATTTATTCGAATGCAATTCGTTAAATATTTCTAACCAAGAAATACATGACTTAGACCACTTATATAATTGTGCGTATATATCTGCTAAGACTTAGGGGTAATGAAGAAAAAACCGAATTTTTTTTTGCTTTCGAAAAGAGAGGTGTACTCGGTTCACATTTCACTGTCGGCGTGGCCTTTGACCGAATTGGCCCATTTTTCAATACCAACGTATGTGATAGAACGAACCTTCGCTGTTTCTGCCAAATTTCATCCAAAAATCTTCATTTTTACGACCACACGTAGACGCACAGACGGACGAATGTATAGGGCTTTGTAGATCCCGAATTTCATATTGACCAAGAATAAATACACTTAAGTGACAAACGGTTTTACAAAAGGATTGAACCCAATACTCTATTGCGTTGAGTGGGTTTGGTCGTTCCGCTTCATTCTTGAAAGAATACTACAAATTTTTATAAATCTCTCTTCTAATAAGCAAAAATTCCCATTTTTTTAAAAAAGTAGGGGTGTCCCTTGTTTGTGTTGTACCGTGAGCGTGCCCTTTGACTTCTTTGGACCATTTTCAATACCAACTCGGGTGGAAGAATTTTCAATGTTTTGCCAAATTTGAAGGAGGAGGCACAGACGGACAGCGCTAAAACTGGTTTACGAATTTTGTTCTGAATATTTTAGCGCTACAGATGCGCTACCTCCTGGAAGACCAGTTCAGGCTGATGACGATAAATTAATTAAATAATAATAATTAGTTGACGCAATTTGCAGATTAACAAGTCATGAGATCGCTGAGTGATTAAACTTATCGAATTCGACTTTTCGCGATCATGAGAATACAATTCAATTGAAAAATTCAATTGAATGACTACTTTTCACTTATAAGAAAATGGTCTTTCATTTTGACTAAAAAGAAAAGAAAAACGAAATTACTTTTCGGAGTAAACCATTAAATTATGTTGGCAATACTAGTATAAGCCGTTTTATTAATTAAATCATTAATGGAGAAGAAAGAAAATTTATGTATTTAGATCTCTAACCCAAGTTTAACCAGAAAATTATCTTAACTTGGTCTCGTCAGTTGTCTGAAACAAAATAGAAGTAGTTGACTCTCGTAAACTCAACTACACATAAAATGCATTAGCAGTTTGGACACGTTGTCAAGTTTTGTTTTGCGAACATTATACCAGAGTTCACAAAACTATCTAACAAAAGCCTCTACGAAAGTTGATTGTGAAAATTATATAAAATTTTATTGTATTTATGTATGGGGGCAGTCTAAGAAAGAATAACCCAACTTGTTCGAAAATAAAAGTCTTATAAAACTTTAATCTGAACTTGAAAGTCTCCATATTGGCTAGTATTTGTTTGACAGTCATCAACAGTGAATGCTGAATTTGAAAAATATTGTAATCGTTTCGTGATCAATACTTTCGTTTGAATGTTTTCAGTCCAACCGATGTCAAAGATGAGCCAAATTCTTTCTATTTTTCATTATTATGCATTTTTTATTTTAGCATATTATTGCAGAAGAAGCGAAGCAAAAAATTAAAAACCTGGCACTCGCGCTTAAACACATTAATTAACGGAAATTTTCTTACAATACGCATGTACAAAATATTTAAACAGTCACGCTTACAACAATAAAAATCAGTCTGAATATGAAAAAAATTTCTTTTTCTGTTTTCATATTTTCTTAATGCACTCTTTTAAATCTTGTAATTCATAACTATCGGTTGAGGTAAATGTTTTCCAATTTTTGTACGGAAAAATTCTTAAATTTCTTTAATTTATTGTTGCCAGAAATCTTTTGGTATGTCAAACAGTTGTTCCAGTTGAATGGTTCTTTCAAACCATCAATATTTAATGAGTTATCACTTGGCAATAAACCGATAGCCGAATCCTTATAGCAAGGTGAACCTTCAACGCGACGAACGATCCAATTGAGTACACGAGAATTTTCCCCAAAACCAGGCCAAAGAAATTGACCATCTGAGTTTTTGCGGAATCAATTGACATTGAAAATCTTTGGCACCTTACCGCGTGATTTCATGCTTAGCCAATGCGTTAGGTAATCGCTGAAATTGTAACCAAAGAAGGGACGCATAGCAAAAGGATCATGCATTATCAGTTTGGCCTTGTGTTCGGCAGTAGCGGTAGCTTCGCTGCACATAGCAGCACCCATAAAAACCCAATGATCCCAATTAGAGGCTTCATAAACTAAGGGAACACCAGCCGGTCGTATGGAATAAATACCTGAACTTCTAAGGCATCAACACCACAGAACAGCAGTTCACTATTCAAGTCCAACGGTTGAAGTTGTATTAGCTGGTTTTTAGGATATTCATTTCATCTGCCTTTTTCTGTAACGTACGCATGTTTTTTTTTTAAATGCGTGAAGATTCTACTTCCAAATGTTTTAAATGTTGGGTGAGTATACTTTTCGACTTTGTTTAAAACATTCTTGATAGTCTTATCCAATTCGTCTTTAATAAGCAAAAAATCATTTTTAGAAAAGCTGGGCTTTAAATGTTCTTGTACAATTTTGGCCGCTTCACTGGTGTCTTCTTCATCGCTGCTGTCAATAATTTCCATTTCTCCATTTCCACAATTTCTTAGCGGCCCGTCATAACCAGCTCCAAAGAAACGGCAAAGTGTGCTAATTCTGGCAAGTTCGTCTATAACAATATTTTGATATGGACCATAGCAGTATCAAATTTGGATGAGGTAGGGAAATTTTTGAAATTCTCTATATTCTCCTTTATAAAGATTCTTTTTCTTTTTATTTGAAAAAATGAATATCTTTTAATATTTTATGAGGAAAGTTGATCAACAAAATTAATTTGAAATAAAAGTAAATTGTATTACATTCAGATAAAGTAAATCAATTTTTTGGATAAGAGATTCCAGGAAATATCAATCTTTATACGATAATAGGGTGTATTGTTTGATATTTTATAACGAAAATAAAGGAAGAATTAACACTAAGTGAAGTGGTGTAGATTATTAGTGGCTGGCATTGCTTTCACAATAATGAATTTACTTGCTTTTAGAATGATTTTTCTAAAGATCAATTTAAGATCCAG
>KK351486.1:20943-50497 GCA_000671755.1 Glossina brevipalpis
TCTAACAATGTGGTGTGAAACAAATGGTATGAGCCTTAACCTGAAGAAGTGTTGCATACTATCATTTTCCTGGTCTAATAAGTTGGCCGCTACTTACTACATTCGAAATCACAACCTTGATAATGTTACCAGCCTCCGTGATTTGGGAGTTATATTTGACAAGAAATGAAGATTTCGTTTACATGTCGAATCAGCTGTGAACAAAGGGAAATCGATCATTGGTTATACAAAAAGATGGTCAAATGAATTTTTTGACCCAAAAGATTGTATATGGCCCTTGTTGGACCAATTTTTGAATATGTAACGAAGCGTTTTTGTCCGCTTCTTACTTTACGTATTATTTTGTATATTTTGTAGTTCTCACTGACTCATATTTTTTTTATATTAATTTCTTTGTATATTTGATTTAAATATATATATATATATATATATATTCTCTTAGGACAACCCGGTTTTTACCGTTGAGTTGCTATGCAAAATTTAACACCGTTAAGCTTTGAAGTTCTTGTTGTAACATAAGTCCACAGACACACATTAATCTTGTTGCTAAGTGCACACTCAGACATATTAAACTTATCGCTACTACTTGTAAGAATATACTAATACTATTAATATTAAGATAATGTTAAGCAATGATATGGTGACAACTATAAAAGCACAGCACATAGCACAGAATTCTTTCACTTTCGTTGCAACACTCCAACAGGTAAGTCGCAAGGAAAATACATTCATTCGACTAAACATGACTATACGGATAGGGGGTTGGCTGGCTCAGCTTAGCCGCTACCCCTGAATGACTGAATGGACACTAGGATTAGGGAGTTGGCTGACTCAGCTTAGCCTCCGACTCTGACCAGATGACTATACGGATAGGGAATGGCTGGCTCAGCTTAGTCGCTGTTCCTGAATGATTGAATGGACACTAGGATTAGGGGGTTGGCTGGCTCAGTTTAGCCGCTAACTCTGACCATGACTATACGGATAGGGGGTTGGCTGGCTCAGCTTAGCCGTTATCCCTGAATAATAGAATATATGCTTTTCTGTCTGTTGTTTTTAACTTCTGTTGCAACACTCCAACAGGGACGCGAAATCGTCAGGGAGTAAGGATTACGGATAAGAATCACGAGGACCGGGAATAAGAAACACTCTGAGGATTCAGCACGTCGTTGTGTCGCCTTTTTTTCTTTGTTCGCTGTAGTTTATTGCATTGATTAAATTCAATAAAAAAATTAAGCCAATAACCGGAAAATTGTTATAAATTTCTTGAAAACGGACTTCCTGGAAAGCCCTGAGTTATACCTCGGCTAAGAAGACTCGTTACAAATATGCCTCAGTGATGTGGTCACCTAGCCATGTGATCCACATCGATCAAATTGAATCGGTACAAAAAACTTCTTACTAGTTGCGCTTCGAGGGTTAGGTTGGGATCCTCAACTGATATTACCTCCCTACGTTAACAGGCTTCAACTTACTGATTTTTCCACACTTGAAAAAGAACGGGAATTGTTAGGAGTAGTGTTTATATCAAAACTGATTAAAGGGTCTATATGTGCTCCTCTCCTTCTTCAGGCCATCTCGTTTAACGTTCCAGGTAGATTCACGAAACATCACATTGTGCTATACTTACCCAGTGCCGTACTAATTATCAGCTTTTTAATCCTTTTCGGATTCCTTGCAAAATGTTTAATAAAAATGCTCATTTGATCGATCCGGCGTTCGATTCAATTAATAGTATAAAGAGGGCGGTCCTTCGGACAACCTTATAATCCTCTATCAAGTACTTTATTTACATTGACTCCTGTATTTGTGATTTTTAATTTTTCTCTAATGGTATACTTATTACTAAGTTTATTTAATCTTGCTGTTATTAACTTATTGCTTCATATTATGCATTAAGTTTTTGACTGTAGCAAACAATCTGAAATAAAAAAAAATAAAGTAAGCTTTAGTGAGAGGAAATAGGACTGTGATTCGATTTGATAAAACTTTTCATCTAAGCGATTGAAATATTCTCTTACCGATTATTTAGTAAGTAATGAACTCTTTGTCGACATTTCTGACTGCCTGTCGCGATAGATTTCAGGAAATCATGAAACACATGTTCTATTAGTCCTTGCAAATCCAGAATGGCACTTTACAAGTAGAAGTATCTGATTTTAGTGCTAAAGTAGTAATACCCACCGGCATTGAGACCGACACGTTTTACCGTTGGTACTATCACCAACCGTCATGCAATCTTCATCTTCTTTACGTGCTCCTCGTGGCCAATTTGCATTTTAAAAATTCCCATATTTGGAAGTCGTTGATTGGCTTATGTTTTGTAAAGATCAGAACTTACGTTTCAACATTAGCAATGATGTTTCTGTTTTCGTAGCTCAATCAAAAAGAAGTGAGAATCTAACTGTAGGTCTCTTCGAAAGATTGGCGTTGCCAATCGTTGTAATCAATCGATAGCCCTCCCAATTCCATGTCGTTCCTTAGTAAAACTAAGGAATTTTAAACTGTCAACAAATTAAGAACCGATTTAACCATGTCCCTCTCTTCGTCTGTGCTTCAGGTCTTTGTAATGTCTGTGGTAAACATTGTCCATTGAAGATATCGACTTTAAATTTGCAAAAAACATTGGAAACCTTTGCTCGCACGTCAGCATTAAAAATGGAGCAAGTCGGTCAGAGGACACGCCCATGGTACACCGTAGACTGGAAAGAACAGTTGAGGTTTTTGCTTGTTATTCCAAAATTATAACAAACAGGCCTATGAAAATGTCCACATTAATTGAGCTGCCTTCCCTCTAATATTGTTGCAAAAAGGGAACGCCCACTCGATATAATACAATATTGGATTAATATTTTTTTGTAAAGAAGCCTGGGTCTCCGTAAAATTTATACATTCTTGATCAGAATCAAATTCGGAATCCACGTAAACATACCCATCCAACCGTCTCTCCATCTATCTGTCCGCTTATCTGTGCAATCTTTGCGACAACCACAAACAAACATTAAGATCAGGGAACATTTTTCATATAATATTTTTAATACAAATAAAAGTCATATATGGGGAATGGTCACAAAAGTAGCACGATCCAAACCATTTTCGACAGCATTCGTCCTTGAGCCAAAACACGTTAATGTCACAAACTTCGTCAAAACATCTTAAAATGTAGCCAGACAAACAACTACACAAGCTTAAATCGATTTTTAACAAGAGAGAAAATTATATTCGGCCATGTCGAATCTTCCATACCGACCACTTTTACTTTGTCGTATGGAATTGACTTTTTCTTCTGGTCTAACAAAGATTGAAAGCATGTCTTACATACGTCTAATGCAAGTATTCGTTTCTTACATAACAAAATCCTATTTAAAACTTTTGTTCTCCCCTTCTGTGAAAAATTACTTTCTGGTAAAATTCAAGAGTGAAAAGTGGGCTACGATTTTCCTCGAAACAATTATTAAAGAAATTCTTAGAAAATTTATTACTCCGCTGGTTCAAAAATTATTATTCTTATGCTTTCTCCTTGTATAAATATTTTTATATAATAATAGGTAAAAGGTCCTTCCCAGGAAAAAAAAAATTATTTTTTAGACAATAATTGAAGATTACGAAGTCATCTCATTTATAAATTCAACATATTTTATCCTTACGTATAAACTTATGATTTTTGAAAAATTCCGCCTTTTATTGTTTCGCAAAACAATTGAACAATGTAGAGCAGATAAACATTTTTGTAAAAGAAAACGAAGTCCTTAAAGAAGTATAGTGCTACACAGGTCAAGGAATTGTCAATTTTACAATTAATTTGCTTATTGATAAATCGATAGAAGAATGACTCGATTGCGGAATCACTCATCTAGGCAACGATGCCTACGCGTTGCGCAACGGGAAGAAATAATTGGGCGCGAAACGTTGAATTGGACAGAGAAATAAATTCACAACGCGTTTCTGAAATGAGGCAAAATGACAATTTAATAAAAATTGAAAGACAAACTAATCCGGAAATGCGACAGTTGAGAAAAATGAGCTTAAGATATAGACGGAATGAACGACTACGTGGCAATTACCAAAATAATGATCGCCGGGAAAATGAAAGAGAGAGAAATACCTGTGCCATGACCTTGCGAAGCAACAGAATATTTCGTCAGGCTGAGAAAAGAAGAGACGCTGCCACCCATGCCGTTAGACGTCAGTTTCAGTCTATCGAGAAACTGAGCAAGATCGTAACACAAATGAGCACAACCGCCGCCGTAAAGACGAAGACTATCGGCAATTAGACAGAGAAAGAGATGCTGCTGCACGTGCTACTAGAAAAACTAGCCCCTGGCACCACAGTGTTGAATAATTTCGTAACACTGAAGAGCGCATTATTAGACGTGAAGACCAAAACTGACGTGAGCATGAGCAAAGGGCAGACAGCAATAGAAGACGATCAGCCAGATTAAATATAGACTAGACAACAATCAAGAAACATCCCTCTACGCCGCAGATATAGAAGAAGAATAAGAACGTTAAATGGACGCATAGAATACATAGAATGGATGTTAGGCAAGGGAATGGCATGCTGCTGCACGTGCTACTAGAAAAACTAGCCCCTGGCACCACAGTGTTGAATAATTTCGTAACACTGAAGAGCGCATTATTAGACGTGAAGACCAAAACTGACGTGAGCATGAGCAAAGGGCAGACAGCAATAGAAGACGATCAGCCAGATTAAATATAGACTAGACAACAATCAAGAAACATCCCTCTACGCCGCAGATATAGAAGAAGAATAAGAACGTTAAATGGACGCATAGAATACATAGAATGGATGTTAGGCAAGGGAATGGCATTGCTAGAAGCACTCCTTTACTTTATTGCAACATGTCAGCGGCAAATTCGAGGGGAAAAGGTGTGCAGATGTAATATGCTAATACTACCAATGCCGAGTACTGAAACAGCCTTTATCCATGTTCAAAATTATGAAAAAGTGGAAAAATTATTAAATGCATATATAACGGAGGAAGAGATTTACAGATTAGAAAACTTCGTTGAAGTTTTTCTGGATTCTGAATATATAATGTCTGTCCGATGAATGTTACAAAGCGCAAAATTTTCTTGAAAACCAATTTTAAAGATAGAAATATAATTGCTTCCATGCAAATATTTGAAAATTACACACGAAGTGTATATGGACGTACGATACGTACTGGATGCTTACGACTGTGTGTCCTATATTGTCAACTACGTAAATAAAAGCTATAGAGGTGGTTCACGACTCTTATTGGAACCTTTGGCCGAAATTCGCTCCGGAAATCAATCTATCCGCGAGCGTTTGCAACATATTGGTAATAAAATTTATGTCAGCCTCGGAGATTTCCGCTCAAGAAGCCTAATACAATATACTAGGAATGAATTTGTCACAATGTAATAACGCCGAGGTGTTTATCAATACGTGTGTTCCTGAAAATAGAGTTCGAAAAAAAAGTCTAAACGACAATTACAAAATATGACAGAAAATTTAATAGAAATTTTTCAAGCAAATATTTTACACCATTATATTCAGCGACTATATAGTATGAACCGTGTATGGTTGGCTGAGTTCGCTGCTTATTACACATATACGAAAGTATAGCGATTTACAGTTACATATCCTGAGGAGGAAGATGATTACTTAGATGAGGCCAATATCGATAATGATGCTGCTGCGGGCTCTGATAGACTACTAGACAATTCTGGATATTTGTACAACAAAAGGAATCCAGCTATGATTCGATTTCCCAAACTTAAGCCGGAGTATTCACGGCAGGTTATTTTAGAAGTTTTTCGATATTACGTAACAATAACAATGAAGATATTTTGGAAGCACGTAAGAGAGATGACCGTAGAGAAGATGCGTCCGAACTTAGACCGTTAAGTAAGGATCCTGTAAATACACTTGTGATAAAATTAATGGACTTAAAATTAATATTAATGGACGTATTATCAATTGTTGGTGCCAATATGTTAGGATTCTAGACAATAGACTGAAACAAATTTTCAAAACTCCCCAGCTATTTTGGGGTATATCAATTGCTGCTTTCGGGGATTTACAGCAGTTACCACACGTGGGGAATAAATGGGTATTCCACTCACACCAAGTAATCCATACAGAGAAATAGTAGGACAACTTTGGCAAACTCCTTGTTCTTCGAGCTAATAGAAATGATGTGGCAGAGAGAGGGTAAAAATTATTCTGAATAATATGACAATAGGGGAAATGTCGAAGAAGGATATTGCTTTAATTAAGTCGAGAGTTGTTGGCAGAAACACCCTTATTCCTCCAGATGCGATATATTCGTTTTACTCAAATCAGGACACAAATAATTACAAAGCGACGAGGCTATCAAAAATTGCAGAAGTAACTCATGTATCAAAGTGCTATGATACAGTGAAATCGGATTCATTAAATGAAGGACAGAAAATTCACATATTAAGTTGCTTAAAGAAACTTAGAACATCTGAAACGCAAGGACTTCGTTCGGAAGCATCTGCTTTTTCCAACGACCATATCACGTTGACTATATGGGTTTTCGTCCGATCACTGAAATTAAGCAGCGACGGGCGCGGTCGGTACTTAGATTGGGGACCGCTTTGTTGTTGTTGGCATACAAATAACTTTTTACTTATTTTTTCTTTACATTTTTTTTTTACTTGTTATGTCTTGTTTGATTAATTAATTTAAGTAAATAAGTGAGAAAATTAGAAAAATTTCGAATAAATCATGGTATTCAACAATTTAGTTAGGTAGTATCGCTCTCTGACGAGATGGTAACTGAAAATTGCATTGAATCATCTAGTAATCGAAGTAAGTTAGTAAAGTAATTTAGAAATCTTTTACGTATCTCCGAAAGTGAGGGGTATATTCATTTCGTCATTTTGTTTGTAATGCCCAGAAACCACAGAAAAAGTTCGCAAAGATTGGTCCGCCTATAACAAATAAAAATTCTTTTCTAGGCAATCGATGTTGTGTTTTCGAATGAGTTAAGTCGACAAGAAATAGATTTTTTTTCGTAATATTCTTCTAAATAGAAAAACCATCACATGATTTTTCAAATAATATTCCAATGGCATTCGCATCAGAGTACGGAGTACAGCACAAAACGAAACATTTTCCGAAGTAATACTTGCTGAAATTTGTATGATCGCCTAAAAGCTCACTGCATTAATTACGTCGTTCTCTCTATACAACGGAAACTTTCCTTGAAATTCAATGTATAGCACGTGATACACATTGCAATGTAACGAAATTCATAGGTTTGACTAATCATTCGCGCATTCGGGCCGTAAGGGGCTTTAGAACTGAACAATAGTCCTGATTTATTGGTTTATGTGATTGTTAGTGAAAAATTAAAAGCTTTACTTGGCAATGTTAGTTAAATGTAGTAAGATTACTAGACGACGATTAATTTGAGCAGACATTGTTAAAGATGGTAATCAGAAAAGTGGCGAAGAAAGTAGTTAAAGTAGTTAGTAGTTAAAAATTGAATGAAATATTTGTTTAAGAGAACTCCTCCATAAATTTTCCTTACATGACAGAACTATTTCAGCACATGAAATGTGTTTGAAAAAAATTTAATCAAAATTAAACTAAAAGCTACAATAGTTGTGCATTTATAGCACACTATATAATCGCAAAATTGCTTATTGACTATGTTCATTTCATGTTGGCTTTTGTATCGCTTTGCCATGTTGTTTATTTTATTTTTATAATATTTATTCTATTATTAAATCCGTACTCTCTTTGACAACTATAGAATAGAAATCAGTGAACTGATATAATATATGACGCAATCACGCTAATCAGTTCATGGTAGAAGACAGAAAAAGGTGACATACTAATAATGCCTCATTCTTTCATTATAATACTTTGTGGTAAAGAAACTTGTTCTAAAAAGCTTAATAATAATTTAAATAAGATACATAAATTACGTTATAACGTCGTAAAGAATACAATATTCTCATCCTTTAGTCTTGCAGGAAATCTCACAATAGTACATAGTAATACTAATACAAAGTAATTAATAAAAAAAAAAAGATTTTCAAGAATAAACTTTTTTTAAAACAACTTTTAAATAAATAGATTTTTAAGATTATTTTTGCAATCGGCTCTCTTCAAATGATTGCAAACCGTCATATGACTGATGTTTAGTGTCTCCGCTATTTTCTGACAGCTACCGTCCGGCTTTGCTCCATCAGTTGCAAATTGTTTTTATCTCGTTTATAATAAAAAAGCATCAAATAGCATATTTTTCAGATATTTCACCCATTTTCAAATCAACGTAATAATGTAAGCTGAAATGTGAGCTTTTTAGCACGCGTTGGTTTGAGACAATCAGGCGAGTGTTGCCATATATACATCTAATGGCAAAAAGCTGTGGAAACTTTCTGTATGATCCAATATGTATCTTACATTTCATCTTTTTTCATCATCATCTTTGAAAGACGATGTGATTTCTTTTATTTATAATAAAAATGTCGCTATTAGGAGTTACTTTTTTAAAAAAAATGTAAATTCTCACGATCGATTCATGGTCATGCACTACTCAAAGAATACCACATATTGTCTTTACTTAGATTACTTAATAAACTCACGCACTTTAATGGAATTAATGAAAATCTCGCGCAGACTTTTTATCATATATAGCTTCCTGCCATTTTTCTATCAACATTTTAAGTTCGTATCGAAAGAAAAGACTATCACACATCTTTACGGCGATTGAAAAAATTTTTCAGCTCGGTCCTAAAAAAGTTAATATTTACGAAAACAGATAGTAATTTAACGATTTCAAGTGGGAGATCATTTCTGACAGACAATTTAAAGAAGTTTACAAAAACTTGAAATAAAAATATCGCTTAGCAAAGTTCGCTACTAATTTTAAACTAAACTAACCTCATTTCTGCCACTTCTTACTTAAATCTAAACTTTTAAAAGAATCTAAACGATCTTTAAAACTAAGTTAATTATTAAATTTCCGCGGGGATTCAAGCAAAAACAAATTCATAAAGACGTTGCCCTTTAATTCCGATCTACTGTTGAACTTTATAAGGAACTTTATACTATAGTGCCTTCTTCGCACAATATCTTCAGTACAATATAAGATTCATAAATATAGTCTTAGACTACAGGGGTTTATGCTTTAACCATGATCTCCGTACAATATAATTTCTGAGAGGCGTCAGGTGCTAATTCCATATACCCCTTCTTCTTTTTCTAACTTTTTCTTTATATATCCGCCCATTCGTCTTTATATTCATTCGTGTACATCTGCATATCCTTCTTGGGTTTATCTGCGCATATATTTTCCACATAAACTCGTATTTTGAAAAAGGTGAAGTGTAATGCTGTGACTTACCCGACAACAACTTATTCGATGTGTATTGTTGTATTTATCATATCGTTCTACCGGTATTAAACAAAGAAATAAGATTCTTATTATGTCTCATATACCAAATTTAGGCTCCATAATCACAAACGAAAATCAATTGCAAATTAATTTGTGAATTATGAATCAGTTATATATGAATATTTTTTAATTGAGCTGTTTTTGTCCTGGTTTTGTGTGCATTATTTCCCCACTTATCTTATGGATTACTTTGATAACAAATATACCAAAGTTTTGATCAATATCTGTTTTCGACAGTAAAGTAGCGACAAAAAAATTTTGAAAGACTGTTTGTAAGAAAAGATTTTGTTTATAAACGTTTATGAGATGAGTTTCAAATTACAATAAAATAAATATGTTTGCGAAGAAATTATGAAAAATACTTCAAGTTTAAAAACTCAAAGAGCTCAATAACACAAGATGGACTCGTGAAATTACAAGTTGGGAAGTTTCACTTTTTTCGACGATGCTTAGTAGAATGTTTGAAGCCTATTTCTGTAAGTTGTCGCATTACCGTTAATAGATTGCCACGCTTGTCGTCGATAGGGCACCAGAGCACCATCATCTTCTTAGGAAAGTTCAGTTTATTTTAAGCAGGCAACTTGCTTTGATAAATATTTCTTTTTGCCGTTTTTTATTTTCAGGGCTTACGATTATTAGGTTATCTCGACAACAAAAGCTTAGTATTATATTAGTATTTCGTACTACTCCTGCAAATAAGTCGGAGCGAATTTTAAGGGGTGGAAAAAATGAACGGAGATGCCGAGTTTCAGTATTAGTGGCGATGTATTTTAATTACGGAACGGCTGCTTTAGTTTTAGAAGCTCTTTGACTGATGGATTATTGAAAAAATTTTTTTACTTTGCTATTTATTCGTTCCGCTTTGTTGCTAGACAAATAACAGACCAAAAAGGACACCAAGAAGTGACTGATAGCGAATGAAAAGTAATGAATAAAATATAAAATGATGGCTATCTTTAGTTTGCACTATGTAAGTATATTTATGAACGAAAAGACGCTAAGCTGTGTTTGTAACGTGCTGGTTTTTAAGCTTTCCCGGCCTATCTCAGCTGACGTTATCAGAAAACAATTAAATTTAAAAAATAGACTAATGAAAAAAATTTAAGCTAATGTCGCACATTTTGAAGCTAATTATTCGTCCGTCATATCTTGCCTGCGTCAGTTCGCCAGTCACTGTCCCTTCCCTCACTTACACCTTGATTACATTCCCATGCCTTGATCTTATCCTTCACATTTTCTTTCCATTTAATTCAGTTACAAATACATTTTTTGTTTTCATTTTTATTCCTTCTTTAAAATAATGGCAATATTAACACCAGTAAAAATATTAATAATAACCAAAATGAGACATATATATACGAATGAATAATTACACTCTACTTATCTAAAGATGATGATGTAGTCTATCTTTACGTTGATGATGATCGTAGCTGATGATTAGAAAGATGGTGTTAAGGGTGAAGAAGATTTTGTTAATGATGATGTTAATATTTCCTTTGTTATAAAATCATTTTACACAACCTTCTCTTCGTATAATTTCAAGTATACCAAAATTGTAGAGTTTTACTAGACTATGTGTTCTTTGTCATTTTATTTGTTTTATTACATCAAATAAACTTTTTTTTTGCTTTGTATAATTTATATATACACTCATTCACACTAATATTTTTTTTTGTTTACTTACCCTTATTATTCTTAACAGACTGACTTCGGACAAAACGAACGGATATTTTGCTCTCTTTTCATGTTTCTCTTTTTTTTCAAACAGCAAAATCAGCGATATTTGCAAAAGAAAATGAAAAGAGAATGTGGTTAGCAGTATACCGCTATATTGGGCTTTTATGACATTTTTAATATAAAAAAAGAAACGAATAAACGGACACAAGTTTTGTACCCTGTACAAAAAAAAAACAAATATACGTGGACGTTACGTGTTACAAAACAACTTCATGTACAACAACAATTGTTTTTATGTCTACTAACGGAAAATAATGGTGCAATAATTTTGTCATCCCATTTGTAAAGACCGCATAAAGCTTATTAATTCTTGATGGCCTTAATATATCGAATAATTTTAACTGCTACATGTCCGTGCGTTCAAGTGGCAACTCTGAAGTTTGCCAGCTGGCATCTATAATGTTCCGATTACTAAAATTGGAACGCAAGACAAACCAAGAACGCGTTATAATTGTGAAAACCCATTACAAACATTTTTCGAAAATCGCATATTCACCAATGAAGCGCATTTCCATCTGAATGACTTCGTGAATAAACAAAACTGTCGAATTTGTGACTCCCAAAATCCACAAGCGATGTCTGATGCGGTTTTTGGTCAGGGCCTAACGTTTTTGAGAATAAATTTCGGCATGAATCTGAACGACATGTAGTTTCAGCAGTACGGCGCCATCTGTCATGGTTACGTTTATTGAGAATGAAGCGCTTTGCGAAAAAAGAACCCGTTATAATTGCATTTCCTTTAAGTGGCTTAATAAATAATAAAACTGTCGAATTTTGGGGTTCGCAAAATTGTCACGCAAGACATGAGAAACGAATGCACCTATAACGAGCAATTGTTTGGTGCGGATTTTGGTCAGGCGGTGTGATTGTAATAACTACGAACGGCATTCATTACAAGAACATGTTAAAGAAGCTATTATGGCTTCGACTGGACGGTGTAAATCTGAACGACATGTAGCTTCAGCAGTACGGCGACACGCAGCCCATCTAATCATCGATACATTGCACCAACGATTTCCAGACCAATTAATCGCTCGAAATTCTGATATCAACTGCGACTTAACGCCGAGCGATTTCTTTGTTTGGGGTTTCCTGAAATCTCCGTGCGAATAAATCATAACAAATTCCTTTGTCAAGAAGTCATCGAAAATGTCATGAAAAGAGTAATCTCCTGTCGGCAGACCTGGAGGGGCATTTTCAGAACCTTCGGAACATGTATACTTTAGAATTCAGAAAGGATATCACAACTCATCCAAAAAATACGCGTTTTTATTATTAAGTTAAATAATACCTTCTTATTGAGACGACCTTTACTTTTATCTATCTACGTATTGCAGTCTATAGCAAATCTTGAATTTTACGTTAATAGAAGTCAGTGTAAAAATAATTTTCATTAAGGGATTTCACTCACCAATCAATGAACGCAAAATAACTTCGTTACAGACAGTGTTCAATGTTCGCCTTACATTTACTAAGCCCCTGCAACTTCTCTACTGTTAAATTGAATTTTAAAAGTGTATTGAAAAGTTGAACACTGTTCTTTTTGAAAAGAAATTATAATTATTTCCTGTGATTTAAATTGATTGAAAACATATTTTACAAACAAAAGTCATTTAAAAGCATAAAATATGTTTCCCTTTCACTTACGATGTAATAAATTTTCCGTAAATTCGGAAGACAGACAACTTGATTTTTTATTAAATCAATTACTATCTTTTTAATACGATTTTTTTATTTAACAATTTTCTTCACCGGCAATAAATACTGATGATCACATTCTGCTGATAACGTCTTATTTTATTCCATCATTTCCTACCTTTATAGTTTTGCTGTATTTTAATTTCGTTTCCCTTTTGAATTTTTACCTATGAGACAAACTTATATTGTAACTTAAATATTTTTGATCATACTGGCAATAAGTTGTTGTTGTTGCTGTTGTAAGAGCTACAATTCTGTTTCCACTTCTCACACAACAACAATTGTATGCTGGCTAGATGCCATTTTCCTTTCATCATAACTGGTACTATAACAAGGCTAACATATTCTTAGACTATTCAACGCCATGTAGTCCCATAAACGAGTACTATAACTATCGTAATTCTGTTACAAGCTAAGCAAACGTGTTAATAATAATTAGACCTTTAACAGCTAAATAAATTTTAATCCTGACAAATGGATAATAGAAACGGAAATTATAAAATAAGTAATTAAGAATAAGGGATGTTACCAGTATTAAACCGAGTAGGATGATAACCTAACTATCTATATTATTAGACCCACCGTCCAGGTAAGGCGTTACATTCATTTTTTCTTTTTGTTTGCAACACCTGGAAGAAAGATTTAGAGAACCCACAGTGTATATAGATTCTCGAACAGGTTCAAAACTAAAATCGATTTGAGCATGTCTGTCTGTATCTGTGTCCGCCTGCGTAATGTTTGTAGTAAACCTTCTCGTGGCCGCCAAAATTACGATCTCGGCTTCAAGTTTGGTAGAAGTACTGTCACAGAGGCTGTCACTCCCAGATTATTTTTTTAATAATGTTTACATGAATATATGTTCAAAAATGTCCTTAGTTCGTAATATATTCAAGTGAATTATATTAAAAATTACCGACTTCTTAAAGTTTTTTAGGTCAGATTAGATTTAGGGCTTTAATTGTTTAGTGGCCGTAGAAATCACCACATACGCAGCATTTTCAATAGGGATATTTACCCACATGTTAGCGACAATGAACTTGTAATGGCAGTCTTTTCTTTTCCTTATTAATTTCATTTTTTATCGTTCTCCTAATTTTTATTAATATGCTAATCAAAGCATTTTTATTAACTTGATTTTTTCTGGATCTAAAATTCGCCAATTTGAAATGATCTACAATATTCTATGCAAGCTATGTTCAATCGATTTAGAATCTGAATCGATTTAAAATTCCCTGTCCGCCTATCCGTCAGTCCGTCTAATTCCTGACCATGTTTCTTTGTGTCCAAAATATTAGCCGCAATTGTCGCATAAATTGAAGTATTTTGGTTCAAGAACAAACCTTCTTGAAATGTTCATTACGGATAAAATATTTTGAATGTTAAAAAGTTTTGGGTAGAAATCGCAAAGTGATAAAATTTCAACAAAACAAACTAATTTGCAAAGTTTTTACGAAAGGAAACCCTTACACAGTAAATGTGTGTGTCTGTAAACCAATTTTTTTTTCGCTCTTTACTTAGATCTGAAACATAAGCGAATTGATATTAAACTTGGAAGTAGTAGTTACAACTTTTCCAAAACAAACTGTTTTAAAACTTTCGGTTAGAAAAAAGGGGAAATACGTTCAAAACTACTCGAAAAGTTTGCTCAAAACTATTCATTGTTTACGTAACTGACTTTTGCGAAGAGTGGTGCTAAATAAAATATTTAGTTTGGCTATTACTATGATTTTAATTTTTGCAGAACTACTTATTTTATAAAAATATCTGCGTGTAATACCCGGTAGATTTTATTAATATTTCTCTATGCATTCTAAATGAGATTGATAAATAAATATATTTTGCATTTAATATTTAAAGTTAAAAAGAAAAGAAAAGATTCCACTAAATTAAAATAATATATACAAAAATTATAAAATTTTTATATTTTTTATTATTAAATTTATATATTTATAAAATTTGTTCTTATAAGTGGGCATGTCAGCAGCCAACCACAAAGCAATCTACTGCGCCTGGAAAGTATTTGTATTTGTTTAAGATCAATATGTCTTTTGGATCGAGAAAAGTCGAATCATGTTTTCAGTACGGAATTGTTATTGATTGTATCTTAAGCTTATTAGCTGTGACATTCCGTCTGTGCCTGTGCGTTGCTTTCTTTTTTCATATTAATAAAGGATGTCTTACCAAGAGTGCAATATTTAAATTTTGTGCCATTTTTTTCAACTGGCAACTCTCAAATTTAACAGCTGTCACCTATGATTTTTCTGATCATTGAAAAACCACCACAAAAATGGAAAGTTACATTACGGCCAATCGCAAGCTACGTGGAACTTTTGATCCAGAAAGTTAACAATTCGAGGAATGGTAAAGAAACTGGGTCGATTATAGACCGGTCGGAATTTCGAAAAGGAAAGTGTCGCTGAAGATCCAAAAATCCATTCGGAATCGTTCTTAACAGCTTCCAAATTCACGAAGCACAAGGTTGACAATTTAGACGAAAGACCTCCATTTTCACCAATAAAAATATCACAACTCACCCAAAAAATGGATATTTTCATTTTGTGAATCGAAATAGTGCACTCTTTTTGGGACACCCGTTATAAACTTATTATGTCTTAAGACATTGTTTAGTAACGTTAAGATTTTTTATTTCATCCTTTATTCTAAGTTTTTTGGGATCGTTAAGAAGATTTTTTTATTTCATCCTTTATTCTAAATAAAATATTTATAGCATTGATGATATCATAGTGGGATCACTAAAAAATTTATTATATTCGAAGCATGGTTTTCTCTGTTTACTGGACTGCAAACAAAAAATTCATTATATCTAAAACATTTTATAATTTTATAATCGGATCAAAAAGAAAATTATAAAATTTTAAAGAACTGGCATCATTTTCACTGTGAGATCCATCCCTAAGAAAACATATTTTACATAAAACTTTGATGTTATTGTTGTCATTAGGTTTATTTCAACATTTTCTAAGTTTAAAAATGTTTATGTTCTAAAAAGTTTTATTTTTAACAACTCATTCTTTTAAACAATGAAATTTCTAAAAACAAATTTTAATTTTAATTAAAAATAATTAATCAATCAATCTTCATCGCATCTTCAGGGCAAGTTAATGCCATCATAAGTATTTATAAGTGTAATGCTATTTTGTGGCGGTTTTTTATATATCAAGAAGTTCGAGATTGAATGTTTGCCAAATTAGCAAAATAATTCGAAGCAAAATGGAAAGCACAAAAATTTCGTTCAATAATATTGGTATGTATCGTACACATTTATCATACATGAATTACGAATTATATGTGTGCGATATGAAAATTGTTTAAAATTTTCGGAAAATCGTAAAGAAAAACAACAAATATTTTAAAATAAAGTAAAATCCCAGAAAAATTGCAAAAATTAATGTGTACAGTATTTAACGTTAAGACATATTTACCGGAAACAACGGATTAATAGAAATTTAAATAAAATAACAGGAACTGTAAACGAACTTAAACACTTAGTACCTTCACACAAATACGGGAAACTTCCACGTTTTCCGCAGCTAAATCAAACTATTTTAATTCCAACTTTAAACATTTGTGGCAATTTTCCAATTACCATGTGCTAAGCTTAGAAAGGCGCTTTTCGAAGAAGTCAAAAGGTTAACTTCTCTTGTGCACTCGATTGCTTAAGGTCACTATACTTTTCAACTTTTTTAATTACTAAGATCATTTAAGACAGCACGTGGATAAATAAACTATTCCAATCTCATGTTAGTCTAATGCCTAGTGTGTAGATTTAATTTCAATAAAACGTGCAGCACATACAACAGTTGTGAAACGACTGACTGAACCCTTATCTAATTAGTGAAAGTTCGCTTATCCTCGCGTCTTATAGAAGCTAAGTACAAATTGAAATGCTCTCTACCTGTATCGGAATTTATTTATGAATCGACTATCTTCTTCATGAAATTTCACAATTTGTAACTTGCTGCCATATTGCTTCATCAAAATATGTAGCAAAATTTAAATGTTAAATCACTCTTTTAAGCTAAGTTTCATCATAGAAAACCAAAAATCGCACTATGTTGTCGTATTTTTACTTTTTGTAACAGCCATTATATTAAGAAAGTAGTTCAATTTTTTTTTCATTTATGTAGCACGCCAAATACTTCTTTTTGCACATTTAGATATTTGTCGATTCAATCTGTTTTCAACAAGGTCCGTCATGGGCGCAAAACATTTCATAATATAAAATTTGATGAATTTGTCTTCAAAATTGCGATTTGATGTGAAATAAATAAACAAAACAAACAAACGTCAAATCATTATTTTTCACGACTCTCATTATATTGGAAAATTTTCCCGTACTCTATTGGAAACTGAGCTGTATTGTTATATGAGGCTAATGAAACCGACTATCGCGAATCACATTTCAAAAGGATAATATTAATTTTTAAAACCGACAAAAGCTACACCCTTATAGCAAGTAACATAGAGTACTAAACCTCATCGTTTACTACAACTGAAGCTATTTTTTTACTTACCATTGAAGTAAGATGATGTATTCACTTGTCCTTTTGTTTGCAGCAGGAAGCTTTAGAGACCCCATAAGGTATTTTTGAACGGGACCAAATATAGAATCCATTTAATCACCTCCGTCCGACCGTCTATCTGCATAGTCTCAAGATATGGATTTTAAACTTGGCAGAACACTGCTTGATCTTCCGTGCAGATTGTTATTGAAAGTGGGCCGAATCGGTCAAAAGACGCGAATACCGTATAACGCAAGTTGGGAACGTCTCTGGCATCCGTCTGTCCATCTATCTATCTGCTTGTCTGTGTAATATCTGCGATAAGCTTTGTTCTGATACCTGCATCAAACTTAATAAGAACATTGAAAATTCTTGTACGTGAACTGATATTGATTGAAAATGATTCAAATAAGTCAAAGGACACGTCTACAATATAACATAAATTGAAAACACCTGTTCTGGGCGTTTTGTTCACTATTAATAAACTACAACAGATACAGAATCAAAATATTCCCAGTATTCGATTATGGGAATTTAGTTTTTTTCGACCCTTTCTGTAAAATGAAGGAATTGCGTGCAAAAAATTAGGCCACATCCGATCATCGGTTCCTTACTTGTTGTTTTTAAATTTCTAGTTTCTAGATAGAAAAAATCATTAATTATTTTTATTTCTATCACTATCACTACATCCAGTGTCTGGCATTTATTATAGTTGTTAAAAGGTAAAATAAGTTTAAAATTTAAAAATATCATGCTTGGGTTAACATAGCCATTTCATGCTGAAATAGCTGTCTGTGGTCTGTGTGTGTACCCTGCAATAGCAGGCAACTGTAACTAAATAGCGTCGCTTTTAAAAGTTACAAAGTTTCCGTTGTAGTTGTCAATTGAGAATAATGATATAAAATAGATTCGATTTACATAGATAGAACAAGAACGCAAATAAAATTCCTCAGTAAATCCCTAAAAATTTAAGATTTTCCTTTCTTTGTAAAGTTTAAGTCTAACATAAGCCTAATCGAAAGTGACTTGGGAGAATAGAACTCACTTTACTAGTACTTCAAATAAGCTTGCGTGAAAAGTAACAATCATTTTCCGTTCAAGAAATTCAAAAATTTAAATATTTTCAATATGAATTGCGTTTTTAGAGAGGTCTAATAGCCTTCTTCATCATTATACCGTTCTTCGAAAAGAGGAACGTTTTAAAATAAAAATTTTAGTGTTAATGACTCCTTTAAGAGAAGATATATGCGAATTGGCAAGATTGTTTTCTTCGCTACAGTTGTAATCGACGAGAAGTCGTAAACTTGATTCATGGACTGGGTTTGCTGGATTTCCAAAGAAATTGACATAAGTGGCGAGAGTTACAAAAACGTTTTTATTCTTTTAGGCACAAAATTGAAATGATAGTTGTCACTGCAATAGACAAACATAGGATAGACGAAAATATATCAATGAAACATCAAAATAAACATATGTTTAGTTACAAATGTTGAGGACAATTCTGTTAACTAACGTTACTATCTGGAGGGTAATCATGCAAGTCTTGAGCTGGCAATGATGACCCTGCAGATAGCATTTTTTGCCATCTCCGGATTTGACGTAGGGAGTTGAGCTTATTTGGAGATTATTTGTCAATAAATTTCTTTATATGATTAAATTTTATCGAAGGCTCTTACCATCTCCTTCACTGGGGATTGTTTTTTGCTTACATGATTATCCTCCTGATAAGGATTGCACAAGTCGTAAGAGAGTTTGTAGCAGTTGTCGATATTAAAAATAGAAAAGCGAAATGGATTTGTTCCATTATCTCTCGATTTTCTTGTAGTACGATAGTAACTAACTAAGAAGAAGACTACTCGATCTTAAGTAAGCTTTTTACGTGTTCCTCATTTTAACTAATCCTTGTGTAGAAGGAACTATAGAAAGTAACAAAGCCACTTATTTTTGCATATTAAAAAATATATTAGCGACAAACCAGATCTTAGGCAACTTTCAATCATTTTTCCGATTCGTTATCTTACCAAGGGAACTCAATATATGATCGTTTATTTCCCATGCATATTAAATTCGTATCAAACAAAATGTGTTATTTTAGTTAATTTTTAAAAAAATATGTTACAAAGATGTGTTGTTACGTTTTGTGCAATTTAAATAGAGATTGAATTTTTAATCTTTTTTAAATAACACTTATTGTTAGAGGCTGGCAATACAATGCACAAAATTTAACTGTGCAAAAATTTTAAATGTATTTTTTATGTATTCTTTACAGCTATTAAAGGAAAATTCATTTCAATTTTCAATATTTTAGAATTCTCTCGTTGGCCTATACACATTTTTATGTGCATATAAAAAAGATGATATAAAATCACTTTACATGAAATTAAATCACTTCAATGCTACCAAAGTAAAAGAACTCAACTTGAAGTATAGAACAACGGAATGAGGAAACTGTAAAGTTCTCCATAAAAAATATTTCGAAAATCAAGTAGAATACAAGTGCTAGAAAAATACCTGTGAGATTAGTTGTTAAGAATACGAAAACAAATGATAAAACGATTTAAGCATGTCTGTCTGGTCGTTCGTCCGCCCGTCTATCTGTGTAATATCTGTGGTAAGCATTCTCCTCCTCCTGGGTTGGAAAATGAAGCCATCGGATCAATTTTGGTAGAAACATTGGAAGTTCTCCTACGCAGGTTGGTATCGAAAATGAGCAAATTGGTCAAAAAACACTCCCACAGCGCAACGTGGAGTGGGAATACCCCTGTAGTAAAATCAAAATTGGGTTTTTAGCTAATTATACTCATAAACCGTTCGATGTAATAGAGCATTAAAATTTAATTTTTCTTTTGAAAAGAATGACGACATCGGCTTCAAATTTTGGCAGAAAAATTTGAAGTTCTTTCACACGCTTTGCTTTTGAAACTAGACCTTATCTATCAAAGGCCACGCCTAAACTACAAGCTGAAAGCAGGCAGTTTTGCTCTAGCTGTTTTCTGTTATATTTCATGCCTGTCTGTGTTCTACGGTATTTCATAAAACTTTAAAAACGGAAAGATCTGCTACGCCCACTTATTAGAATCTAGTTTGACCTCTTTTCAAGATCAAGGTGGTGGGTATAAAAGACTCGGCATAGCCAAATACAATTCTTTCTGTTCTTACGATGGTACATGGAAAATGGGGTGGTTCGTCGATAGTTCCAAACAGCTCATTGACCTTCGTATTCCGTCAGAGAAGTGAAAAAACATGTAGTAACCAATAGACAATGCTATTAATAAAACAACAGCTCATTATTATCGACAGTTTAGAGCTGGGCTTTAATTTTTCCTTAAAAGACTCAAAGGGCAACTAATTCGGGTCAAGCGTTCGCTCACAAACACCAAACAAATGATGTAGCGTATTTATTTATTTCGGTCTTGCATGACTATGACGTGTTTACTTATGATTTACCATAGAACGGGCAATATTTTTTAACTCTTATGCGCTTCACACTTGGTCGTACAGAATGTATTACGTGCGGATGTATGTAGAAAGACTTGTGATAGACCTGTCTGTTATTACACCGATCGATTTAAAATCATTTTCTGAAACTATTTAAGCTTATCTGTCTGTCAGCGCCCACTGATTTCTGTCCATTTATTTTTATGTTTTACCAACAGAACTCATTTTTTTAATATGTTTTGGTGAAATTTGTGTACTGATATTTAGCCCCAAGGTTAAACGCTATTGAAAATGAATTCGATCGGACCTTTTTTATAAAGAACGTTTAGCTATTAGAATAAAGACTTTATGCGAAACTAGTATTTTGGCATATAAAAAAAACGTTGAACATTTGGTTCGAATGGAACCATATAGTGCTTCTTATGAAAAGTAAGCCTTTGTATGGCAAGAAGGTCTAAATTTTAATGTCGTGGTGAAAACTGGTGCAAAATAGTAGTTTGTCATAAAATTCAACTAAATGGAGTTTGCACCACGTAGGTTTGCCTTCTGGGCTCCATCCTATATTCTCATTAAAATAAGTCTTTATATCACAACAAAACGGTTTTTCAGTATTTTATGACAGAAGTAGGTGGAGTATAAGAAGATGTTTTCCACAGAAATTAATTTGGCTTAATTTGGTTTACATCATTTTAGGCTTATATTCTCCTCTCTCTAAGGGCTCTTATGGAAAACCTACCTTTTCTCTTCTTGCTCACTTGTAAACCGATTGTAAGAAACTTTTTATCTCCATCTACCTTCGTCTAACATAAAAGCAAAGCAAATCAAATAGTACTGCCTGTGGCTTTATTTACAATAACACAATAACAATCGTATCAATACGTTTTTGTTTTCCAAAAAAAAAATGAAAACAATTTTAACTAATAAAACATAAGTTCAAAGGCGAAAGAGCAGTGAATAAAAACTGAAGCAGGAAGTATTGCTTTAATTACTTTTCAGCAATAATATCCATAAAAGATTGATGTAAAAGTTCATAGCACTATGGAGCCATTTCATTTCGGAATTTTTTTGGAAACAAATAACTGCATACCTCAAGTCAAATTTTTGTTACTCTTGTTATAGTGAACTATATAAGTTGACTTAAACACAAAGGAGTAGTGACTATCTTTTTTATTTTTCTTGAAATATTAGAAACATTTGTAACTAATGCACGAATTTCTTGTTGTCATTATATCTCTATAGAAAGATTCAACATTTTGTGGTAATTTTTATGACCTTTTCAGAGGGATACGATCTGCATAGTGTACCTTTTGATCCTGGTAATACCAACTATTCTTTCAATGCGCGAAAAGGTTCAGAGACTCGCCTCGATTAACATCTTCGAAGGTATTTTAAGCATCTCTAATCTATATTCGATATTATTTAAGTTAAACTTTACAATTTTAAAATTGATCTTAAATTCAAATGAGTTCAAAGGATTAATGGATTATTTGTATGAAATTTGAATGCTTTATATGAATATATAATATCAATTAAGTTAATATTTAATCGTAGTTTGTAAACGTATGCGCGAATAATTTTTTTCGCAAATTTTTTTTTATCCCAAATTTTTGTGTTATTTTAATATTTTTTAACAGAAAAAGCTTATAAAACCTGTATACATCTGCATTCACAAGCAGTAGAGTAGTCTAGTAGAAAATATTATAATTTATTAACTTCGTCTGCTTAATTTTCATTTTTGAATACTCCCCATAGCCTTCTCATCTTCTTGTGCTTACCTCGTTTTTGGTAAACAAAATTTTTTTTGAAAATATGGAAAATTTAACGCTTCTCACCTAATTTAATTTACATATGCTGGCATTCGCACTTGTCTGATGACGTTCTTCAATTTTTACATTATGCATGCACATCTGTGAAATACGCTTTTATTTATGTCAATTCAGTCCGATAGAAAACAGCAACTTTGTTTTAGTATTGAGTGTATGCAGTAAAAAGTTATCGGGAAAATCTCTTTGAGTTTCGTTTATATGATAGGAGATACTTTACGTTTAGTCCACAACTGCTACAAACTAAATTATGTTATGTTAGAAACTATATTACATCTAATCCTTCCCCTTAATGAAATTTCTTGGTATGTTCAGTTCCTTCTCTTATTTATTTATATGTATTACTTGTGATTGTAAACTGACGATACAATAATAAAAAAAGGTTTTTAAAATATCAAATAATGTGAAATAAAATATAACTTCCTCGATTTTTTTTATGGTTTTTCAGGAACAGTTTGTTGTTATTCAGTCTTTTTCGCTTTGTATTTTTGTTCTAAGCAAACTAAAAAGAACAATATGTGAATGAAAAAGAAATAGAAGGTTGATATAATTTATATTAACTTATTCACATCGCCACGTCGTTGTACTTTTGTTCGGCAAACCCGTCATCACCTAATCTGTTCAGATTTTGGCATATTTGAGAAGAACTTTGATTGGAATTTTGAGCCATTTCAGGATGGTCATCGATGACAAAAAGCTCTTTATTCATTTGAATTCCTTGAATATTGACCTGAAATCACAGCTGCTGATTACTGAAATTAATTTCAATAAACAGACAAAAAATACTTGCTTGTTATTCATGATGTTAAATCGCTTTTAACTTTATAATAGCGTATTTTATCGAATTCTTTATTCAATGCTTTTCGCCTTGGTAAAAAAATTTGCTCATTAAGCCTTCATGCAAATCATGAACATTTTGCCTGTTGTTTTCGTATTATTATTATTATTAATCTAGGGTAATCATTTCCTAAACTTTAAAGGTATATCGAACTTGCCTTTGCCACTACCCATACAGTTTTAGGATTTTTATGAATAAATAAATAAATAAATAAAACCAAGCGAATATTAAAATTCAGGGCTACCATTTCGGGATTAATAAAAACATTTTCGAAAACTTGCCTAAATAACTTCCAGTGTAAGAGATTTTTTTCTTAAAATAGTGTTTGTGTTGTTCAGATATTTTAGGATATTCGCCAGGAGCCTTTTATGTTGTAACGAAATATTCGCGAACAATGTAAAACCTCCACTCGTAGGATTGGCTTGACAGAACTGGAGTTTTCTGGACAGTCCTTGGTGAGGTCAATATGAAGAAGCCTCCAAATTGAGGCTTTCCTTGGAGTGAATTTGGACTATTCCACAGAACCTTCTGTTTCCTTGGACGCTTAATGATCCATCGCCGCCCCTATAAGCGACTCATGTGTTCTTCCACAGAAACCAGCGTCAATTATATCATTGCGACCAGTTGATACAATAATATAAACGCGATGTGGCCCAGCCCAGTATGTTGGTCTCTCCTTGGTTTTTCCTTTTCCCCCAGTTTTTCTTGGGTTTTCCTTTTGAGTTTTTTCTTTTGGATTTTTCCCTTCGGGTTTTTTTTTCTATTTCATTTCACTTTTCCTGTTGCCTGCGCTGCTACATTGTGAACGCTTAGAAAAGGCGAGAATATTACAAATAAAGAAGAAACGAGATCTCAATCCCGTATTATTATTCTTCTTCTATAAATTTGCTTCCGACGGACTGTACTGGAAAGCCCTGAGTAATAAATACCTCGTTGCAATTTTTAAAGCCGGCAATAGTGGTTATTGACGGTAGAAAGGAAATTGCGCAGTCAGTTTGGTGCAAAGTAGTGTCCAAGTTCGACTGCCCAAATTCTTAAAGAAGGTTTGTTAAAAGTTAATGTTATGTGTAAACTAAAGAATTCTATTATTAACCACATTTCGGTTTTTATTGTCCCTTAGGAAGTGTTTTCTTTGCTAAAAAAGAAAAAAGTGAAAAGAGAAGAAGAACAACAATCGAGTGGAGATTTTAATTAAATAAGAGCACCTAACCCTAAACTGGAATCATTAAGCATTTTTGAAGGCTTTGCCAAACTTTGTTAATATTAGAATCGATTTCTGTGGGTTAAATACTTCAAAGTTGACATTTAAATATAGAGAGAATAGGAATGGAAGTATTACGTGACGACCTACAAGAAAAAACCATAAAAATTTTATTTGTCCCCGTGTAACAGATTTTTCTGCGGTTTTAGTTGCACAAATTCATATTATGACAATAGCAAGTGTAATAGAATAGTTAACCCGCTGCGCACACATTTATTTTATAATCAAGAAGTTTTATTTAATAATGTATAGACATAAATAAATTCATATATTTGTATGCTTACATGAGAGTTTTTTTAATAGGAAAAACTTCATTCAGTTCATTGTGTTTGAGCCAAAAATAGAGACATGTTTGTAAATATTAGCAAAAAAAAAACAGGCGACAGCAAAGTATAAATGAATTATTAATAAAAATAACCAAAAAATGAAAGAAACAAAAACATGGAAAAACATAAAAAATCGTGATAAATATAAAATTTCTAATTCGATATACATAAGAGAAAACAATGCCATACGCGCGTTATCTTCAAAAAACAAAATATTCTCTCCTTATTGATCCAAAATATTTTTACAAACTTATTAATTCCAAGAGAAATATCTCCGAATTTCTTTCATGGATATTTTATTATGAATAATAATAAAAGGGAGAGGAAGGGACAATAGGCGTATAGAATATTGGACGGGCATACTAAAGAACAAGGATAATAAAGGGACGTAGGCCGTGACTGGACGAAGACCTAGCAAACTTTGTAAGAATCTTTCTTCAATTCTTCGCTTTAATCTTATTATTTTCTCTTTTATGTTTACAACTTTTCGCAAAATCAGACGGATCAGTGCATTGAAGTTACAAGTCTTTTTTTTCTTTAATCTCGTAAACTTTTGACTTGTTCCCGCATTAACCCGACAACGCGCCAGAGTTCTTCTTCTGGCATCAAAATCTGATAAAGCATAATTCTTAATAATAAAAATAAAAATTAATAATGCAGCGCTTGATTGCGCTTACATAAACTTTTTGATCGTAACGTAAGAAAGAAACGGACAAACAAAGAAATGGAGGGAAAGTAGATATGATGATACTTTACAGTCCTCTCCATAATTTTAAACTTAATTATCACACCTGTTATATGTTGAACTTGTTTTTCAATATATTTTATCATTCTGTTTTCGCTTTGATAGACGACCATTACTGCTTGTTCCGCCTATGTGTACTTCTTCGATCTTACAATGTTCTTAGGAATTTGTCAGATTAACCTATGCTCTTTCTCAAATTCTTTTGTTTTTTATTTCTGAAAAAATTTTAAAGTTTATGCCTGTGAATGTGGTTCTGAATTAAATAGAGATGAATCTTGTAAAATTTCTATAGAAAGAAAAATTTTATGCCCATCTTCTTTATTCAAACCACAAATACGAAGATCTGCCCTTGACACATGTCAATAGATGAAAAGAAAAAAATGTATGAATAATATCCATAACAATGAGGAAACTGGTTGTTTACATTAAAACACGATGCAGGTAGCAATTGAGCTTGATGTGTGTAGTTTAAAGCAAGCAATACTTGAAAGTAAAAAAATACTTGAAATAAAATTAAAAATCTTCGTAGCTTAAGATATCATGATGGGTGATGATATCATATCACATTGCTTTCATCATTACTTCATTGAGCATAGAATAAAAGAATAATCAAAGAATACCTTTTTTTAATGTGTGATGTTAGGTTTCTTCTATTAATTCAGGTGAGTATCCTATGTCCGATTGAGCATTGTGATAATGGTTGCAGCAGGAAAAAAATCAGTTATTGAGAAACTACAGACGTGGAATGTGTTGCTTAATCGTAACAAGCTAGTCGAAAAGACTCGATAAAGTGAGTCAGCAGCTTGTACCGCGCTCGGTCACACATTTTGCAAAACATCTGCAGAAAACGTAGAGACAAACAATGCAATCGATATAACATGATATAAACCATACAATGATATTACTTTTACATTTTCCATATCGTAACATATTTTAAAAATTCTCTTCATCGGCTTTAAGTATTAAGTTTTCTTTTCCAAGTGATCATAAACTAATCTCTTGATATTGTTATGTCCTAAATTGCATATTGTCACGAACTGTAAGATTCTTATATTCATTCTAATCCATACGGTCAACAAAAAGTTGATTATGCCCAAGGCCTTACAAAGCGAGCAAAACTAAAAGAGGCAGTCATTAATGGAATGACTGTTACAAAAAAAGCGTTGATTCTGCTAATCTGTTTAGTTAACAGCTGCCTCCAGTCATATTTGATTTGTGCAGAGAAATAGCTAATAACGAAACAAGTCAAATGTATCACGACCTGGTAAGGCCAACAATATGATTCTCAGCTGACGACTAGCTATTTTTTCCATTTCTGTTCTTTCTGATCGGACAACTGCAGCAAGCTGACGCCAAAGGCCAATATATATGATATGAATCGTCTCGTTAGAAACATTTCCGGAACAAAATAATTCTACAGTAAGCTTCTTTTTATAAAAAATGTAAACAGACTCTTGTAGAGCAAACGAACAAATCTCATTGTATTAGTTGCGACTTTTGTTCGCCTGTTTCCTGTAAAGAGACTACATAAAGGTAATTAGAAACTAAAAACAGCATTAGATTTGTGCCATAAAATGCAATAATATGATCGTGAATTTCAATGCTTAAAAAAACATACAATGATTTTTATGTGTGAATGTGTGAAATAAAGTGGGAGCATGTAATGTTTTCCAATTGGCGATGGCGTCTACCTGCAGAAGAGTATGGTGAGTCCAATTATAGTTCGTTTTGGAATTGTTCTGTACATGTTTAAAAACCCTGGTGTTACATATTGCACGATAGATGGCGATATTCGCTACAACCAAGAAACGGAAGTTACATGGTTCTCATTCAATGTTATGACATTCGATCAAAAGAAATGTAAGGAACTGTTGTTTTCAAGATTCTCAAGATTTTCAATTTTCAGAATTCGTTCACAGCTGAATATTTTATCGATTCCCATAAAAAAATTAGAGAATGTAGACTCGTTTCGCGACCTAGGCGTTCTGTTTGATCGGTTTAATTTACGCAATCTTTAAAGAAAATAAGATCAGCGCTAGACTTTATTAGAGTTTGATATTAAGACGATTTCTCACGTTAAGGTTTTTATCTTTGTTTCCAATTTTTTATTGTCATTATTTCTTTCTTTATTTTTTCTTGTACATTTTTTTTACATTTGGTTATATAATATATAGATAAAAATATAATATGTTGGCAACTAAGTAACTGTCGATTTCACTTATAGATGTCTCTCATTCCCATTTTTACGATATCCGTAAATGTCATGATCTTCTTCTTTTTATGTATGTAAGTTGTCATCTATTATCTAGCTTTACAAATTCACTGCGTAGATATTTTCTTAAAATTTTTTTTTTACCTCAACATTAATATGGAGTGCTAGCGCGGACATTTCCGCCATATTTTGCTTTATACTTTCGTAAAGGAAAGAAAGCAGTGCAAGTCGCCAAAAAATTACGTGATGTGTATGCTGATGAAGCCCTTAAAGAAAGGCAATGCCGAAATTGGGTGGAAAAGTTCCGTTCTGGAGATTTTTCTCTTAAAGATGACCAACGTTCAGGTCCACCAGTTGAGCTTAATGAGGATGAAGTCAAAACCATCATCGAAGCGGATCGTCATGTAACTAGACGGGAGATTGCAGAAAAGTTAAATGTTTCACATACAGCTGTTGAGAAACATTTAAAACGAGTCCGTCTTGTCAAAAAAGCTAGATACTTGGATTTGAAATAAATCATCTAACAAAGCGCATTAACGCTTGCGAATTATTGCTTAATTATATTATTTCTTTAAAATAATACCCGGTTGCCAAAACCCCGGACAAGCTCGAATGCCCGTTAATACATCTGTGATATAACAGTAAATTTAAAATTTAATTATTTTTTTAAGAATTACATTTTTTTTGCTTTTAAATTTTATTTCATCTAAAGATTATCGACATTCTTTTTGTATTACAATTCGCCACAATCTCATTACACATCTATCAGTACGTCCATACACTCGTCCATTGTGTGGTCTGTCATACGTTCGCAAGTCTATTTATCTCTTGTCGCTTTGTCGAATGACTGCTCTTTTACCTGATTGCGCATTGTACAATCGTTTCTATAGTTACACTTATAGGTCCTTTGTATCGAAATTTACAAATCTGTAAAAATTTGCTCTTGGCAAAGGAAATATTCTCTGTAAAAAATAGGCTACTCGTCAACAAATGCGGAAAATATTTAACCCAAGAGAAAAATTGAAATTTAATATGTATTGATAAAAATGCAGGTTTACTCCAAAATAAAATTAAACTTATTATATAACATTATAAAAACTACAGGAAAGAGCTAAGCTCCAAAAAGAAGCGTAACTGAGTCCATTGCCATAGGTTGACATTCCAATGAGACCATGTAAACGAACCTAATGAAGTAGGGCATTTGAATTTGTCCTCCGAGCATGGGAATATAATCACGGCTAAATTGTGTCTTCAACCTAACGGATCCAATCCATTAAATATATAAATATTTATAAATGATGTGCGTTTCAAAAGATTAGTATTTTTAAGGGTGTGAAGATAAATTCGAATTTAACTAGCAAAGGCATATACCATTAACATTAACAGAGCTCTGTAAAACAATAAGCGTCAAGCTATATTTGGATTTGGAAGCCCACTGCGTCCAAATTAAGAAACCTAGGAAACCTTTGTAAACGTGATGTGAATCTACATGGAACAACCCTAAAAATAATATACGAAATGAACCCGCTAT
>KK351487.1:0-44778 GCA_000671755.1 Glossina brevipalpis
CGAATCTGTAATTTTGGTTTTGTTTTTGCTTTTACTTTTGTGTTTTCGTTAATACCAAATTCCGCGATTTTGTACTTATTTTTGAACACAGAAATTGAAAAACAAAAAAAAAAGAAGAACAACAATAGCAATCAAATAAAAAAAATCAGAATACATCAGCAGAAATATGCGAACATATATAATTTTTTGTATTTTAAAAAAAACATAAAATTGTGAACGATTTTGCGCCCACCTCAAAATGCTACTAGATCGCTAGATGATGATGACGATGATGATACTGATGTGAATATGGACGAGAAATATATTTAATAGTCTACGATGGTGATATGGGTGAAATGGTTAAACTGTACCAAAGCATTGTTTTCCTTAATTAATGTTTAATCAGCAGCACAGTCAGTTACCAAACTTGCGCGTACGAAAAGCACAAAGTCCACTCAATCATTCACGAACCCCCTCAACACCTCAATTTCCGAAATTGAATTCGCAACTCTTAACAGAAACTCTGTACCGTATTGAAATGTATATATATATATATATATATATATATATATATCCATATGTGTGTATGTATATATATATGTATATATGTTCGTAACAATCAAACACACAAGTAAATACTTACACACTTCTATATATGTTACGCGCTCTTACGAAAGTTATTTCTGCGTCAGGATGTTTACAGGCTGCTATAACTACCGACTGCTACAACTCTTGCGACTACTTGTATTAAGCATAGCCTAGCATCTCATCACATATTTGCATACATTCATCCTTATACACATGTACATAGGTACACACAAAAAACATGTGTTGGTTGCTGTTGTAGCTCTTACTAACTGTTGTTATTGCTACTTCTGCTGCTGATGCTGTTGTTGTTGTTTTGCAATACACATATATATACGTATGTACTCAAGTGACCAAAAGCCAAAAACTCTGAATACTACCGTTCATTGCACACGTTGTTGTTATTGTTGATGAAATGAGGTGTAGAATATTGTTGTTGTGTTTACACGTAGGTGTGCATGCGGGGATATATAGGGTGCATTATTCGTTATTTCGGTTAAAAAAATAGAACAAAATATGTAAATTTCTTTTTGTTTTTCTTGTTGTAATGCTTATTATGACCAACAAACTAAAATAATATATGGTTCTTTCCATTGAAAAATGCTTTGCGAAATTCATTTGAAAAGTCTGTGAATATATACGAATTTGAAGATTCTTGTGTGTTGGAAAGCTTTAAAAAGTAATTAGAAGCAAAATTGATGTTAATATTCCAAACTTAGATTAATGGTATTGCACTAGCGAATAATTTTGACGATAAGGGAACGATAATTTCGGACAAGTACGGCATTCTGAGAAGGTCTCGCAGACTTCTTTTTTGCCTACATTTTGCCTACATTAGGACATTAACGCATATATAGGTATCGGCACTCATGATTTCTAAGAAATTATTCTAGAAGAAGAAATTATTTATATTCGCAATGCTAAAGTTCAATGGAAATGCTTTGAAATTCTAAACTCATCGGGACTCGCATAACTTTCCGCTGAAACGAAGCTTTTAGAAGAAGTGTCAAATTATGAGTAAATAGTTGTTATCGATTCCCAGTGAATATGATGCTTATTAAAGGAGATCCAAAACGGATAAGGGAAATGTTAACGGTAAAGGCATTTGAAGCATAAAGAAAACAAAAATGTTAAAAGTGGAATTGGAAGAAAGGATAGTTTCATACTGAAGCTTTCAAAATGCTTTTGCATTTAAAGTTCTAATCAAAATTTTTACCAGTCGGTAGCCATTAATAGATAACTTACCTAATATATCAACCACAATTCTTAGGTGTTCAAGTTGGACTGACAACTTCCGCTTAAAGTCGCTCGGAAACGTGACGAGAAAAAAAGTCTGTGATCACGTCACACTCAGTTCTTTAAGAGTTAAAGAAATGGAAGTTCTGCTTCGAACACTAAGCTCTATTTGTTTAAATTTTTGCAAAGAGTTATCTCAGTTTTTTTTCATATTTTTTCCTTATTTACCCATATATCTGAAATACTCATCTGTCTGGTTTTTTTTTTTAATTTTCACTTTTCATTTTTTGAGTGCCGTTATTTTGGTTTTGTTTTCGTTTCTTTCGCATCTTTTACTGAAGATCGTCGTTATTATTTCTATTTTTATAAATTACAAAATGTGAAAGCAACCACCAAACGCCCTTAACAAAAAATCAAAAAAAAAAAAAAGAAGAATTTACTAAAGTCTATCGGAAAATGCAAAGAAAAAATCGAAAATGAGTTGACCAATGGGAACAAGGGAGTGAGAAAAATGAGGTACATTTTTTTTTTGCTACAGCAGTGGCACAAATAAAATACGTACCAAATAAATTCGCGGCCAAGTTGCCAAAAAACGAAAACGAAAATATACAACACAATGCACACCCATCCCGTTAAACATACCGTGTACGGCAGCAAACGATTGGGGGATGGGATATAAACTAAAAAACAAAAATTATAATAACAACGAAACAAAAATTAAATTTTATTTGAATGGTCATCATGTACAAAATAAGTCGTGCTTGCATATGTGTGTGTGTGTTTGCTCGCATATGTATATAGTTTACACTAGAGATCAATACTTTGTGTTGTTGGACACAATAACGGCTATTACCTCTACTGCCACCGACAACAACATCATTACATACATACATTCACACTCGCCTTATACGGTGAGGAAGTTTTAAAAAGCATAATCATCATCGTCATCGGCGTCATTGGCATTCAACATTAAACGTTAACGTCAACACCGTTAGCCGTGAAACAATGGACGCTTGTACTCGCATTGCTGTTGATGATGTTGATGACTCTGACCATCACAAACGATATTCTTTTTCGCGAGAGAGTTTCGAAATAAAAGTAACAAAAGCAAATATTACAAATAAACGCCAAAAAGTTTGTTACGTTTTTGTTCCATTTTGTGCGCGCGTTATAGAAACCTTTTCCATTTGGAAATTCGGAAAAAAGCAAAAAAGCAAAAAAAAAAAAAACCAAAAAGTAAAAGCAAAGCAGCTTCCACAAATAAATACAGTGTTGGACATATATGCACCCCACGGCTTTGTAAATTTCTAGACTTTTGGAGTTGTGTTCTTATTTTTTGTTTTCATTTCCTGCTGCTTGCTGTGTACTTAGTATCTTGGTTTTATTTTATGATTTTTTTTTTTCTTTTTTGGCAACTCACTTGCATTACATGTTCGATTGCTTTCCTCTTCTCCGAATTCGATGTTTGCTTTACAGCTGTATAGGCTTACAATTTTGAGGTGGACAATGGTCAATTGCTTGACTTTCTCCCCGCCCCCCTACCGGCAATGGCAAGAGGATGAAGAACAACTGCCCGAATGTCAGCGTTATTATGGGAGCAGTGGTTATTTGAATAAAGTCTTCGTTTTGTTATATTATTTGTGGTAACCGTATCTGTGGTAGTGAGGAACAGCTTTGTGAAATAAAAGCTAAAGAGAGGGTTTGAAAAACTGCCGCGTATGACAGTAGCACAAAAAAAAGGGCTAAATTTAAGAGAAAAATTTGGTCTGAATTGTTATCAAATGCATGCACATGCAAAAAAAAGGAACAAGAAAAAAATGCGAACACTAAAATATTCAGTTAATGCCTAAAGGTATGCTATAGTCATAAATGTAAGAAAAAGCCTAAAAGCGTGCTCTGGATTTTAAATGTTAATAAGATTTTATGAGAATTAAAAAATAAGCACGACTAGAAAAATTTTACAAATTATTTATTACTAACTTTCTCTATGAAAAAAATTGATTTCTCAGTACATAAACTTATATAGTATTTACGTTTAAAAAATACAATTTTTTTAATTTATTGCAAAGCATTTGGAATGAAAGATTTAAATATTGTAAATTTTCAACTTTTAAGTTTCATTCAATTCGGTTGATTTCAATGCTGACCGGTGCGCACGTAACATGAAGCTTCTTGGTGTGATTCATATCCTATATTTGTTTTTTGGTTACTTTATGCGTCCGACTCCTTTCGCGTTTATTCATTAATTCATCCATTTGTTTCTATAATTCTCTAAATAATTTTAATAGTAAGTTATCGTTCAGGATAGATTTGGAAAAAAGATATTATATGTAAAAGGATGCAATAGAAGCAAGAAAAGAAATCGAGCTTTTAAAAGTATTCTCATTCGAAATAAAAAACTTTACGAAAATAGTTTGCTTAGTTATTCCAAATAATGTAATTTCTTCGGTACATAGAATTTATCTTGATCTTATCGCCATTGTTGTAACGAAAAAGATTTCCCCCAGATTCAATCGCTTTATGGTCCTTGTTCACCTTTGAATTATTATTAATTATACTATTTTTTCGTTTCTTCATGTTTTCCATCTTTTGTTAACTTTTTGGATTTCTTTTGTCTGCGTTCATCCTCTTTTCTTCTTTGTTTTTATATGCCTCTTACTATTTTCTTTCGCATTATTATTATATGATTTGTTTTAACATTGAATTTCTTCTCTTTGTCTTCTTCTTTCTCAATGCTTGTCAATTGCCTATATTTTTCAAAAAAAATTCCGTTTACGACTTTATCTAAAAAAAAATTTTACCAAAATTTATAGCCTCCCAAATTTACCGTTTGTTGTTCTGTTAAGTTGTCCTTCAATTAGGTTTCGTGTTATCAAGCTTCTATTTCTAACGGATTCTTTCTATAGAATATATTCGATATTAGGGTGACGTTGCTGCTATAAGAAATTTTGTGGCTTCTTGTTTGAAAAATTCCACCGCATTGGTTTTTTTTTTTTTTTTGAAAAGCTTTCTGAACTTTTCGTTATCTAGGTATAATAGTTTGATAGTTGGCCTTGGGCCAAAAACCAAAAGTTTTTCTTTATGAACTATAATTAAATGTTTCGTTTTAAAAAATAAAAATTTCCTTCCAAGATAAATATAAACAACAAACAGCAACAACCAAAAGTATGCAATAATATAATTATCTTATTAATCCTAAATTTATGTAACAAATTGTTGTCTATTATTGAAAACTTGTTTTTTTTAGATTTATTCTACCTTTTATAACTTGCTCGATTTCGACAATGTTATGTTTTATATAAATATATAGATATACACATATATATAGTTTACTTAATTATGAAGTGCGGCGGCATGTTAAAGTCTTTATTATATTTAAGACACTCGTGGATGTAAATGTTGCATATTTAATACGTTTGGCTGTATGAACGCCCCTAAGTCATCAAGCCTTAGAAAATCTAAATATTAAAGTTGAACTAAAATTTTGTATGAAATTCTTTTCAATTCATTATTGACAGCCTGTTGCTAAGACATTAGTTTGCAAAAGTAAGCGCTGCATTATGCTCATTTACCGCTTGCAGTGATCTTAAAGACTCATGACGTAAATTAGTCGAAGTTAGAAATGAAAAAATTTATTATCGTTTTTTATATTTTTGTTTTATCTTTACGACAATGTTCTGCAAATTATACTTATTTATAATAACAAAAGGTGAGTGACAGAAATTCGTTTTAAAAGCGATGTAGTTTTTTTTTTTTACTTGTTTTGGTTATTTCCGTTGCATACTTTTTGACGTAACCACATAAAACAATTTCCTTATCCTTTTTACGTTGCGGCAGTAGTGGTGGTAGTGGTAGTGGTTGTGGCACCGTCATTACCGAACAACCACAGAGAACAATTTTAATATATACGTAAAATTATTAACCAAAAATGACAAACTGATTCCAGGTTTTTTTAAACCTTTATTTCTTTTTTTTTTTTTGTTGTTGTTTGGTTTTTTTTTTATTCCATTTGCAGTTGTATGTAATTTTTTGTTTTAATTTTTATTTTATTATATTATCTTTTATATTTCATGTGGGTAGATGTTTAACTCAAGGATACAATATCATGTATACGATACATTTATATTTATATGCATTTGGTTTCTTTAATTGCTATACATTTCCGTTCACATGCAGTCCAGTTATAGTAGCGTAAGGTCACACTGAGATTATACATAGGAGTACGATTTAATGAAATGTTGGTTTCGTTTATAGTAATAATAACTGCATATTTGAGGTCCACTTTTTGTTTTTCTTTTTTCTTTTTTCTTTTTTTTTTTTTTAATGGATAAACCGCGAAAAGCCATTGTATGTGGTCAAGTAAGAAAGGTGAACGAATATGAGTTTTTGGAAACAACAACGAATGATAGTTAGATTTGTGTTTGAAATCATAAAATAAATTCATAATTAAAATTAATAAATTTGTATTGTTTTCTTTTTAAGTACTTCAACCATAGTTTTGTTTGCTTTTATTTTTACTGTTTACTCTCTACCCAAGATGAGGGGTGTGTTAAATTTGTCATTTTGTTTGTAACGCCCTGAAAGACACTTCAGGGATCCCTTAAAGTATATATATACTCGGTCAACATTATATTTAGCAACGATTTAAGCATGTGCATCTCTCCGTCTGTCTGTCTGTCCGCCTGTGTAATGTCTTCGGCAATTGTTTTCTTGGCCGCGAAAATAAAAATATCGCCTTCGAATTTGGTAGAAACATTGGAAGTTCTTGCAAGCAGGTTAGCATTAGGTCCAATATCATGCCTGCAGTGTAAAATAAGCTGAAAACATATCTATTTTCTAGGTGTTTTGCTCACTATTCACAGACGACGTAATAAAAATTTCCACTGTATTCTATAAAGACAGAAAAAGTCTGCCACGTACTTCTATTAAAATGTAGTTCCTTTTTTATCTTCTTTTTTAAGATAAAAGTGCCAGCAATGAATTGTTCGGCAAAACTGAATATAATTCTGTTGTTTGTTCACTTTATGTTTGGTTTTCAAGTGAGCTATATTAGGCATTTTGATTAGAAAGTTGAAAAAGTTTCCGTGCTTTTAGTCAATTCCATCCCAAAAAAATTCAATGAATTTTCTCACATTTTCCTGCAAAATCTATCGTAATTTTCTTTTCAAATAGGGCCTATGATTCTGAAAAATTCTAATATGTAATTTATATGATTTTAATTAAAAATTTAATTATTTTTTGATTTAAGAAAATTTCGCCAGTGATAACGTGAAACATTAACCTAAAATTTATTTCGGATTAACATATCGGTCAACAAGTTGCAGGACTGGCACATGGCATACGCATCTAGCACAAAATCTAAACTATTTTTAGAAAGTTGCAACCCTTAGAATGCCCCTATCATAATTTCATGTCATTTCAATAATTGTTTTAAGATATTCGATTCAAGATATTTCGATAGGGAATAATTCGACAATCCCGTTTTCACTACAAATTGGTTTTTGATAGGAAAAAATACCAATCGAACTCAGGACTAGCTTTAAAAGTTTTATGAAGACTCTTCTTCAAGGAAAATAATAGTTTACGTGCGGTTGATGACGAATGCGACTGTTTTTGAAGGCACTAGGCGTCCAACAACCATGGTTACCCGAGAAAACGACCTGAAAATTATTTTCGATGATCGAAAATTACTTTTACCAGAAATAGTTGACGTCCTAACGATGTCCAAAGAAGATCATGCCCTATTTCGTATGAAGATTTGGACATAAGGGTGATTTTTCCCAGATGCGCAGCGTTGTAACAATACCGACGTGTTGCTGATGGCAAAATTTTATAAACTGAAGTTCAGATTACGGTCCCATTATCATCTTTTTGTAAATCTCAATAGAATGCTACCTTTTCGTCAATCAATGAGGACACGCAGAAACTGAAGCGTGTCATTAAAATCGTGTTAAATCGTTCTAGAAAAGAAACGTCAATATGTTAGAAAAGCCTTAGACTGATTGTATTATTCTCGAGGAAGCCTATAATGATGAATAAAATTAAGTTCTGTGAAACATAGTTTTTCTAACTGTCTCCCGGAATTTATTGACCAACATATAATCGTATAAATTACTTTCGTATTCTATGGTTATGTTCTGCACGTTCATACACGTTTGAAAATTTCTCTGGCTCCCAAAAATTAGCTTTTCATGATACATCAATATTAGGGATAGAATTTTTTAATGGCTATTCCGTACATTTTTAGAAAATATCGTAATAATCTTTTAGTTTTTCATTTATTGTCTGATGAACGCTTTAGCTTGTCTTAATAGAAATATTATTTAACTGTTAATTGTTGTAGTCAGATTACTACGGTAAGTAGTTTTTGTGGAAAAAATTTACTTTGATCGAATTATGCAACATTTTCATAGGGCATAGCAAGAATCTGTGGATTTCGTTCTTTGTAACTCCTAGACGCGATTATTCTAGTTGACAGCAAAGGACACACATCACCATGTAGCTCGAATGTGCACAGATTGTGTAGATTCTTTTTTCTACAAAACATCGTTTTTCTTTTTCCTTTTGTAAATGAACCGTATCAGATCCGTTCTACAAAAGCTTGTAGAGAGAAATTCGATCGCATATATTTTTGAGAGAAACTTGCATATTGTGCACTTTTTTGGAAAATACTCTTGCACGTGAATCCTTGAGGTGAGTAAATTCAGTAAAATTTTTGTTTAATTCCCTTTATATACCAATGATTTTAGAAACTGCCATTTGTTGCCATATAGTGGTTAATGGCACGACTTAATTTGTGATATTTTTCTAGTATTAAAGTTTCTTTTCGTTTTATTTATTTACTTATCTATTTCGTTTTTGCAATCAATCTCATCAATAAAAATATCTACAAATTTCGAAATTTTTCTTTAAATTACTAAACGGTAAAGTAATTTAAAAAATGTACTTCCACGTATGAATAAGCTGATAAACAAATTTCTGAGTACTTATAATTACTGTCTTTCTCTTTACTTTTTCCAGGACTCTATTTATATTATTTTAAGTTTTTATATATTTCTAGATTTATCCCTTTATATTCCTTTCTCCTCCTCCTATGGTGTCCTTCCAGTTTTTAAACTTTTACATTTTATGACCTGTAAATGCTTATGAAACTAGGCATTCAAGAAGGTATTCTATGTTTATTGTTTGATTAGTAACAATTAATAACAGATAGTTTATCGAAAATGATTTTAATTTTGTGAAAATTGCTAATTTTAAAGAAGAAAATCGAATATCTACGCATAAAAAATCATCTTAAATAGATTTTAAAATGTTTCGATAACTATTAGTAAAGTCAAAGAGTAAGTCAGATAAGTTTGTTCTAAAAATTGTAGTCAAAAATTAAGGCTGCTTTTATGATATTTTTGATCATATTTTTTTCATAAACCTGGATTTTTGTCTTTGAAAGCATGTCTTGCAATAATTCCAAAAAACTATACTTCCATAGTACATTTTCTACGTATTCTCTACATGATATCTAGGTAGGTTAAGTTAATTTTTTTCATTTTTTTTTAATATATATAAGAGCCGCAATTCAAAGCGTATCCCCTACACATTTGTAAACAATATGACGCTCTATAAGAAGTGGGGAGAGAGGGACAGAGTGCAGCTGCAGTCTACTGGGTAGAGGCTCGATCGGTAAGTGTTACGCATTTACTTATCGTGCAATCACTCTCGATTCGGCCATATGCCAGTCATAACTAAAGTGGAGCCTATCGGATTAGGGATTGAATTCGAGCATGCCCACTTGATAGACGTGCTTTTTACCTATCTGGTTAAGCAATATCTCTAACTTGGACTGAATTCGCTAACACATAGCATAAGTTACAATACAGGCGTTTGTTTTAATATTAGTTCGGGGGCGAATATATTAACCGAAACGATGAGAGGAGAAATGTTATTGATCGAGCATAGATAACTTTAATTAATTTCTTTATTATACCAATATTAGCATGAAAGAAGTCTTTCAGGAAAATTCCTAGACTAAATGAAAAGTAAAGGAAATGATTGGAAGAATCGATCTCGTTTGGATTTTGTCCACTTCTAGAAAAAATCTTCACAAGCACAATCTTTTGGCTTCCTGGCAGAAATCACAGTATCCTGTAACATCTGGTGGTCTTGTCCTTAGATTTGTTTTAGAAATAAATTTTGCAGCAGTAGTCATTTTTCTATATACAAAAATCTTTTTAATACTGTGACAGCAAGTAGCTTGCTAAATACGAATCATTAAAATCATATCTATTAAAGTGATGATCTTGAGCGAAGTAGAAAACTACCGCAGTAAACATTTTTTATTTTAATCAAAAATTTACAAATTAGATGATAGAGTAACTCTAACCCTAAAAACTTTATGTGGAAATTATCCAAAACCGCGTACTGACACACCTACGATTAATAAGAAATTCCACAATGATTGGGTATATTGAGTTTTTTCTTAGGTAAGGCTACTTGAAATTCGTTACGAAGTGATGATAGCTAACCTACTGATATATTCTTTACAGATTTTCTATGCAAAGCATTTGCTTATCAGACATCCATACCTACCATGTATTTTTCATAAAACTCAATAGGATTATGTCACCAGTTTATTTGAAATGCAGTATAATGTTTTGTATGTGCATTCTGGCCTTTTTTTCTCTCACAATTTCCTTTTTTTGGTACTATACAAATTTCATCAACATATCCTAATTGTATGAAGGTGCGTGCATGCCTATACAAAAAAGAAGATGATGACGATGTGTTTGTTATATGGATTTTCGTCATACATATATATATATATATATATTTATATATAAGTTTCATCGAAACAACAACTCAGGAAATCCTTTGCAATAATTGCTAAAAGAAAGAGAGAGACAGAGACAGAGATAGATAGAAGGAGAGAGAGAGTGAGAGAAAGCGAAAGAGAGAGAGAGAGAGAGAGAGAAATAACATTTGCACATAATTTGCTACTTGCTTCATAGCCAGTTGCTTGGAAGTAGAGAGACCAAAAAAAAACCTAAACTTTGAAAACTCAAACCTGTAGCTTTATTACTTATATACACATATTTAGCTTGTAAGACTTACGATGTTCGAAGGACTAGTATGTATATAGGTATGTGTATCAGTACATTGAGATTTACATCTTATTTTCCATTATATTATATACATAATTTTTTTTTCTTTTTTACATTTTGTGAATTAAACATTTTCGAAGAATCTTTCCATGTATGTGGAACAATAGTATAATAGACACTCCCTCACTCACATTATTAGTTAAGTTAAGATTTATTTATAAGTAAATTTTGAAAAATAAATGTACATAAAATATGTATATATATATAAAATATGCATATATATATATATATATATATATTGTAATATATTTTGTATATATGTGTATATGTATATATATGTATATATATTGTAACGTAACTAAGCAAAATTTTTCTAATTTTATAACGTTGCTGTACCTATTGTATATATTCAGCCTAAATATATGCATGTTTACATATATATATATGTATACGTAGATGTGATATGTAATATGTACATATATATATATATATATATATCACAGATCCAAATGTGTATGCAAACTCTTATCAAAAAACTATTGTCTATTGTATGAGTCTTACTGTTATCTATTTTTTTATTTTGTATTTTTCTTTTCTTATTTTTTTTTTACTTTATTCTTACTTTTTTTGTGTCATCATCTTTGACTCTACTTATGTCGTTTAATTAGTAGGAAACATTTTAGTCAACAACAAGTACTTCCTTAACAATCTCTGTTTTCTTTTCGTGTCTATTTTTTGTAGTTGTTGTTGGTGTTTTTTTTTTTTTTAATAAAGCTCTTAAAAGTATGCTACGCATACTTAAAGAGTTTTTATTTCATTTGTTAAGTACACTCAACGATTGTTAATGAAGACAAATTACCTGCGGCTTTGTGACTCTATGTTTTTATATTGTTAGTTGTTGTTATTATTGTTGTTGTCGTTGTTGTTGTTGCTATTGTTTATATAATTAGAGAACGTGCCTACTTCATCAAACAGCATTCATATACTAAGTGTATCTGAAAGTATGCTATATTTTTTCTATTTGCTTTTCTAAACATACATTTTACTTGAAATATCAAATATGATATCATCAGTATGACTTACGATACTTAACATACTTAAATCTTTTTTTTTTTTTTACATAAAAGCATAAAATATGAATAGACAAGGGAAGTACGAGAATGAATGGATAAAATATATAATAGAAAAATGTAGAAAAACATTTGCTTAAATCTCAGAAACGAAGAAAGTTGCGTTAGCATATTCTAAAGGGTTTCCAAAATTTAAAAATATGTTGACTATTTTATGGGTTACTCATATAGACTACCATTTCAAAATGTATGCAGCTTTTTACAAAAAGAGAACAAAAATGATTGCTTTATCCCTTTTCTTCTTTTTTTAATTAGCAGCCACTCACGGAATATTGGCTATGTCTGTACAAGCACGGTGATGGTTAGGAAGAAGGACGTGAGAAACTAAGGATAGGGCCGATAGTAAAGTCGTTAATTGAGGGGGTTAAGCTTTTGCACATTGAGCAACACGGGTATACCATGCCGTATGATAGTTGCTTTCCTTATCTATTGGGTGATGCGGAAGATCAGAGAACGGCGAACTTCTTTTGATGTTACAAGCTACACTAACAGACTATTGTAAGGAAAGGAGTACACGAAAGCTGTATTCCTTTGTCATTACTTTGGCATAGGATATACAAGACTATACTGCAATAATGCAAAAACTGCAAAGCAGTATAGTTAGCTTAACATATTACGCTGGATGTAATACTGAAACGTACCGAAAAATTAAATCAGTCAATTAAGCTTACGTAAACTAGAAATATATTGAAATCAACATCCGTTACCAGCCGCAAGCAGTTGACCTAGCGTGTTTTGGACGTGGGAAAGTCCAGTTATATACTCATAATTTAAGATAAACAGACAATAATAAAGAAAACGACAAATGAGGAGTCATCTAAAAAGTCTAGAGTGCATGTTATACTTTTGCAAAAGAATTACTCAGAAAAAGACGTAACAATGCTGGCAACAAAATAATGAAGGATGAAGTTGTAGTTGCCGTTGTTAAAAGGACTTTTCGGCTACTGAGTACTGATTTGATTTTGTGAAAAGAAACCGCAAATTTGACTCTATCAATAAAGTCAAGTGTAGAAACAAATGATGGTTAATTAGAATTTGAGTGTAACAACAGTGTTGGGTAATAAGATTAACATTTTAACTTATCCTAAGATATTCTAGGAAACACCCTAATAAAACCTCCTTAGACCATTAACACCGTTGTATCAAATGATTTTAATGAGATGAAGTACCGCGAGAATAAACTGGGAAAGATTGTTAATCAATTTTATGGCCAAAAGATGTTCTTTATTGTATAGCACAGTATTCTATACCATACATTAGGTTTAGGGCGCACACAGACACTTTCCGTCGTCTTCGAAATTCCTGAAATCATCCCCTATCGATGTCCTCATAATTACGTCTAGCAATTACTCTATAGCATACAACTCCATATTATACTTTAACTTCGGAGCACGTATAGATACTTTTCGTCAACGTGAAAATTCCTGCACTCATTTTCTATTGATATTCTCATTTAGCTTTATCATCCCGAAGTACCTCAAAATACCAATTCGTCGGTAAACATTATTTCACCCAAACATTTTTTGATGAAAGTAATAGATGCTTGCAAAAGTTCTTATCAGCATTTATATGCGATTAGAAAGGCCCCAAAAGGTGGAAAATGGCTATCACACGAATTGACTGAAAATGTTATTTCGGCCGAATTTTGCAAAAGTGATCAAGGATACACTGTTGCAGCTCGAATGGAAAGCTCTGCCATACCCAGCGGACTCAATAGACATAGAGCCTTGTAATTACAACTATGTTGTTGGGAAAGAGTTGTACAAAAAGACGGAAAATATTTTGATTAATATATACTGCAGCAATTTTTCTCAATAAATGCTTTTTTCAAGTGAAAAAATGGCCAGAATACATGCAAGCAGCTAACAGGAATGTCTTAGTACGTTTTGATCACAGTATAGAACTTGTACTCGAACACCCACTGCACTATAAAAATTTTGGTTGGCATGACGACATGTTTCAAACTTATGTTTTGAGCGAGTAGACTCAATGTATCTGACGTTTTATCTAAACATCGAGACCCTACACTATTCGGTGCAATCTTCAGCGTCTGGCATGTAACAGCATTCTCCTTCACAAGTAGGAGATCAAAGGTTAATTAGGAATCTCTATTAATTTATGTCCCGAGCTCAAAGCAATCGTTGCCATTTTCTCAATGCAAGCTCAATGCACGCAAGGGACTGGCAATAATCGGAAGAGTTCGAATTGTCCTTATTCTCCGGCAGTTTCGTGTCAGCTGATAAGAGCTGCTTGCCTTTGTTTGTCAGCACGAGAAGAAAAGAAAAGAATTTCTATCCAGTAATTCACCTAATTCCTGGGCCTCTTTGGGTTCCTAGGGGACTTCGCACTTTGCCTCACAATGGGCCTACTTATGATCTCAACCATGTTCTCGTGCGAATCGCTACCATAATAAACATTTACTCTCATATACATTTAATATAAAAATTAAAAATCTTTTCAACCTTCACACAGGTTATGAAATATTCATTGTAAAGGAAGCCACATAAATTTGCATCATTTATATTTTTGTTTTCTTTTTCATTTTCCTATACTTTTCTCCTCTTACAATTGTTCAATTAGTTCAACTTACAGATTGGCAGTTATCGGTAATTATGGTGGCGCAGTCGTGATTTTTTTGATATCATCTTTTTGCTTTACAGCAACTGCTGAATATAACGTATAGTTTCGTTGATGTCGTTGTGGCTTTTTTAGGATTAATTCATTATATTTGTAGGAGAATATAGAACCACACATTGAATACGATGATTATGAAGCCCATGGTCAGAATATGTCAACTCACTTAAACTGAAAGGGGGAGAAAAAAAAAACCTTTTATGCATCTGTACTAAATAAAAAAACAGTAAACCTGAAGTTCGAAACTCGAAGATGTTGTTAAGGCTCATTTGAATTTAGTGGCTGGTTATTTTCTTTAATTTAATGCAATTCCCTTTCGCTTGATGGTTTCTCATTAGTTGTAAGTTGCTCCGCTGTTGCTTTTTCTGCAGAATACACAAATCGATAAGCCGTCAAAATGATTTCGAAAGAAGTTTAAAAATTTTTTAAAGAGAACTCGATCTCATTTTTGTTGTTGTTTCTTGAATACCTAATATATTCAAATTCTTTGGAATTACAACGTGGAGAACTAAACTAAAAAAAAAAAAAAAAAAAAAAAAAAAAAAAAAAACATTATTTTAATTTAATTTCATTTTAAACTAAAACATTCGGTTATTTTCCGCAGAGTCACACTACTACCTTCATGTCAACATCTGTTTTTTTTTTTTTTTGTTTTTTGCTTTTTTGATTTTACAATGAAATCTCATTTTATTTTCGAAGAAGAAGAAATTAACATAAAATTCATTTTGAGTAAAAACATTAGCATAACCAAAATTAACCCTTCAGACAGTTGTACTACTACTATTATACATAAAGCTTTCTATATGACCACAAGCATATCATCCAAGCTACAAAGTCGGAACATTGAATGAATTTGTCATATAACATGACCAGAGACAAGATTAATTAAAATGCATAATTATAAAAATAGGAAACGGTTTTGAATTAAATTCTTTACCTCCCAGAACTTTGAATTTATTTAGAAATGCAAATCAATTGTTTAAAGTGTAAGCATAACAGAAAGTGAAAAAGAAAGAAAAAACAAAAAAAAAAACACAAATATATCCTTTTCTGTCTTTAACTTTTTAATGATGCTCTTGTTTTATACATAAGTATTGAAAATGTCTTTTACACAAAAATTTTACAAGTTTTGTCAAAAATTAGCATAAAATTTCCTCAGGAGATTCATCTTCAGGAAACGTTATACTAAAATGTCTTCTTGGCCTTACACATCGGTATCTTTGTGTGTTTGGTCCATTGTTTGTTAAAGGGTTTTCTTGTGCTGAAGGGCCTCTTATACTAAAGTCTTCAATTATTATTTTTATTATGGAAAAAATTTCGACTCCTTTGCCGTCAAGTGTTTAGATAAGAAAATTTTCTAATTTCCTTATTTCCCTTTTTGCTTCTTAATGCCGTTAAATAAAGAAAAAGAAATGTTTGTCGTCCTTTCTTTTTTTGGGGGGGAAATAATTTGCATTTCTGATGACGTGAACGTCACGGATTTTGTAGCATGTTACAGATGTACTTCTCAATAATTTAATTTAATTAATTTATTAAATGAAGGTTTAAAAAAGAGTTGAGATTTTAAATATTTTTTACAATCGAATGCATAATGAAATCAAATATTATTAATTGTGGGCAATACTATCTGTCAGACTTTCGAATTTATGTGCAAAAGATCCGTAAGTGTCTCGGTGCAATTTTTAATGCATGTTTTCGTATTAGTTAAGTTGCGAATTCATTTACGTTACGGATACGCTTAACTCAAAAATTATAGTTTCTGGTGAACCATGATTAAAATTTCAAGTGACAGTAGTTTTAAATACAGTGCAGTGACTTCATCTGAAAAACCAAAATTTAATAGAACACAAGGATCACTAAGATAAAAAAAAAACGTGAAAAAAGCACAAAGCAGTGCTACTCTTTAAATTGAATGCATGTGGTCTTCGCCGTTTAGAAATTATAAAATTTGAAGATTCTCTTGGTTGAATAATTTTTTTGCTATACTAATAACAAGCAGGTTAGCGAAGAATTGGTGTATTGAGGAGAAGACTGCTGCAGAGTAAATACTATTATAGGCAGATCGTACCGCGTCCTGAAAGATGTATTGCTTTCACCCAAACTCTGCAGAAATACAATATTTTTCAGATGATGTTCGGGAGAGTTACATTTCGTGCAGCAACCAGAAAGAGAGTATAAGTCGTTTTTCTGTAACTAGGGGATTCGAAGAATCTGTTTGCTTACCGCTGTCCTATATTATACTTCCAATTTTTTTCTTTATTCCTTTGCGATACTATACCTTTCATATAGATAGGTCCTGGGCATGCCCCAGACAGTTTCTGTACCCACTTCAGGTCCCACTATTAGGTAACAGTAACTCCTTTCGTTGCCTTCTTTTTCCGAATGGCCATAAAACTTCATTAGGCTTTCCCAGTTTATTCCGTCAAGGTACTCCAACACCAAGCCTAGATGTTATTGTATACACTTTCAAAACCTTTAACATGGCTTGACTGTTTGAGTAAATCCAGATATGATTTCACTCCTGCTTTACGAATTCAGAGACAAATACAGTTATTGCATTAGTAAGGAGAAAGTATGCTAAGTAAACCTTTCCCCCAAACTAATGCAACCGTTGACCACTGTAGTAAACGGTTGTTCTGCAGCAAGCCATTTTGCGAGGCATTTTTGAGAAGGATCCGTTTAAAATATTCGACATTCGAAAGTAGTTCGTTTTATTTTCCAACGTATTATCTTAGAGAGTTTTTCAAATTCTTTCATTAACATGGACTCCGCGCTAAGAGTTAGAAGAGTTTTATTTATATTGTCTTATTTTCATGGGGCTTAGATAAAAGTCTTTTAAAAAGTACTTAGATTGTGCCTTATGAGTACGAAGAGTTTTGTAAATAGTTTGTAGTGCATGATTATAATTTTCGAAGAACACGAACTACACTCTAGGAGTGGCTTAATTTGAGTTCACACTTCTCTTTGTAGGAAGACAATGTTACGAAACGCAACATAAATAATTTTGGAGGATGATTTTTTGGCGTCTTTATAACACTTCTTACTTGTTAAGCGATAACATTTGGATTTCTTGTAAATCTCATCAAGAACAAACTTAACAACAAACTCGTTTTGCTGTCCGCATAAACAAAATTGTATGATCAAATATACGTACATTGTAAGGTGGGAAAAAGATCAGTGAAATATATAAAGTGTGACAGTATCGTTTATTGTGTCGACCCTTTAACTATATTTTCCGAAGTGTTATATTATGAGTAATTATCTTGACGTAATCGATTGATCTAAACTGTATTCAATAAATAAAATATATTTTTGGCATTTCTATCAAAGAACTCACTTATTGTTGATGAACTTTGTTTTATATACTTGCCTTGCGGCTGATAAAAACTTGAATTATCACCATGAAAATTTGTTTAATCAATCTTGAAGTTGTTACGTTAAATTCAATCGATATTGCTTTGCTATCATGAATATTTAATTATAAACTTGAAGTAGTATTTGGTTTATGCCCATAAGAAAATTGTATAATTGATTGGTTGTGTAATATTATATTTTGATGAATAGTTTAGTGTTAAATACGATGTTGTAAATTAAATACAAGGAAATTTGCCATTGAAGCCATAATCGAAATAGTTAAACGAACCTTTTTCAGGCGGTTAGAAACCTGCACTACAATAAATTCTCAACTACGCTAAATACTTTCGAGTAAAGTTTGACTAAATATCCGTGTTTGCTGTTAGCAGCATAGGAATATCGAAACTACTGCCGGTCAGTAATAATTTGTTTCTAGAGAAGCAAATATTGCGTGATCATCTTAGCACATTTGCTTGTGCTGTGCCAAACTTATTTTAGTAAGTCTTGTGATGGCAGTCCAGCATTTACTTTAGTTAGAAGACTTTACTTAGAAGAGGTAGGAAAACAAACCTTCTGCTTTTACTAAAGGATTTGCTTCATTCAGAAAGATCCAGTCCACTTTGCGCATTGACTCCGTCTAATAATGCACGTTGATCTTCTTATCTCAGCAGACATGCGGTCAAAACCTAAAAAGTAAGCGGGCAGACCTAAAGCTTGTCCTCTCTTTTATGAGAGTCACTTCTTGCAGGTTGATTGCTATCAATCTCTTCTGAAAGAAATAGTCTCCTTTGCGCTTAGGATCGGATGACTTAGGCTTTGTCACAAAGTCCAAAGTTTCTCTTCGGTTTGTTAATCACTTTTCGGCGCTCATTATTAATTGCTATGCAAATATCAAAGATGCGCTGTTAGGAACTGGAAAGAAAATAATGTGGCATAGAAATGTTGCGTTTGCTTGGCATTGAACTTATTTGAACTAAATTAATGTCGTTTGGTGACGCATGTGAAGATCCATGAGAGAGAGAAAAGCAGAACAAAGTTTCTCATCTGATCTTACCCAAATACTTGATGGAGATAGAGAGGGAGAAGGAGGGAGAGAAAAAGAAAGAGAAGTGGGGAGAGGGAGAGAGAAAGCATAAAGAGAGAGAGAGATATAGAGAGACATAGAGAGAAAGAGAGAGCATAGCGATAAGAGCAAAATTGCTTAACCGATCTTACCTAAATACTTGACACAGATAGAAAGGAGATAGAGAGGAGAAAGAGAGAGAAGTGGGGTAGAGAGAGAGATACAGAGAAAGAAAGAGAGAGAGAGAGAGAGAGAGAGCGAGAGAGGACGAGAATAAAAAGAGAGAGAGAGAGAACGAGAATAGAAAGAGAGAGAGAAAGAACAGAGAGAAGAGCAAAAGAAAATTTCTCAGGTGTCTGTGACATTATCAAAATTTGACGTAACTTTGCCTTTTTTTTTTCTTCCTACTAATATTCTACCTTCTGAATTCTGAATTTTAGTATTTTTCGACAAAAGTCCGTTGAAACAAATATTTTGGTCCATGAAAATAAATATCAAAAATTTGTATCAGATGAGATCATATTTTGAAATCGAGACATTTTAATTCCAACAAAAGCAGTAAGAAAAGTGACGAAAAAGACTTCCACTGTCCTCAACCAACAATACTAAAGAAATTACTAAATTAGAATACCTTTCGTTCTTTTTGTAGATACATAATACAAAATTGTATAAATTTATGTAATTTTACGTTATGCTCTAAAACGCATAGAAAAATATAAACACAGTTACGAACATCTCTATATTATTGGTAGCCATGTAATAAGACTTAATTGGATACTTGCAGGCGAATAAATTTTCTGACAACTGAGTAGCTTTCCTTTCTTCTTTTTTTTTTTTTTTTTTTTGTTTTCAAGCAGAAAGAGACAGAGATGCACAAATTAACCTCAAAAACCATTTTAGGTGAACAACGATGATGACGTGCACCATACAATGACAACATTTAAGTTTTGCCGCCAAGAATATACGACCAACAGCACTACTGACTAACTATTTCAACTATTTTAAAACACGTACATTTAATACAAATACAGAGAAAACAACAGCGGATATTTTGTTGTGTTTGCTCAGATTAAAGCAGAGGAGCAGCGAAAGACAAGATAGGTATGTGAAGCAGGAACAAAAATAAGAGCATCATTATGCCACGGTGTGCACTTAATTGCACGAATTTCATTTTGAGAAAATTAACAGCAATTAGAATATGACGGCAACGACAACAACGATAACAACGGCGACTAGGTTAGAGGACAGCAGAGCCAAGCAATAAGGTTCCCTTTCATCATTAGTACAAAGGTCGCAATAATCTACGGTTGCTGGAAAGAGAAAGAAAAGAAATAAAACACTTTTCTCTTGTAAGTGTAGAATATAGTCAGTAGTGAATGGCTTCTGTGGCAATATCAGCTTCCGCTGCTTGGTATTAATACTTGGCGTAAAAGGAAGTATGCGCTAAAATTGTTTAAGGTGCTTGAATACCTATCTACACAAAGGCAAGTATAAACACAGAAACGCACTCCAAGGTTCATTATTGTGATGATTGCCAAGATATTTTGCATCGTGCAACATTCCCTAGGTTCTATGTACTAAACGTTAAAATTAGTTGAGTTGTTAGCAATAAAACATCCTGTACATTTCATCATTATAGGTCAGATGGCAATTAGCAGCACATCCTGTGCACATTAGTTTCTTAATTAAATTTATGAAAATTTAATAGCTACACGAATAAAAGTAATTTTTTAGACCTAGATTTCTATTAAGTGTAGGTAATTAAGATTTCAAGGTTTCTCTTACAAGTGTATCCTATTTTTAGAAGCAAAAAAAAAAAAGTTTGCTTTTAATTATTTCATAATAAATGCAAAAACATGCATAACCTGCTTCATATTTTCATTTTCATTTTCATTTTTTTAAATTTTTTTTTTATTAATTTTATGATAAGGTTACAACTTACATAATACAACGTGCTTGGAATACTAATGAACCTCACCTATATTCATACAGGGTTTTAAGAATTGTTTGTGCGAAAAGATTTTCAATGAAATTAGATCGTTTTACATTTCTTTTTTTTTTTTTAAGAATAATAAAAATACGTAAGAATTCCTTTGAATAAAAAAAATTTCCGTAGCATATTTTTAAGCGCTTCTATTTAATTGCAATATATTGCCTATATTTCGTTTTCTTTTGATTTCTTTTTGATTTCTTTCTCACTACAGGTAGATATTTTGTCTTTGTGTTTTTATACGACAAATAAATAATTTATGATTGCCTTTTATAAATGAAAACACGCAGAATATATCTTAACTGCAACTGAAAAAAAGAAGAAGCATAGGATGGTTAAAAAATCATGTTTTTTTATTGTTTAAGCTTTAATAAAAATGTCGTTGTTGTTCTCTATGCACATGCACAGATCCGTATATGAAGGAGGGCGGAGCATTTTTTTGTTACTAGCCCATGGTGAGGCTGATACAATTTTTGGCTTCTTTTTTTTTTTTTTTTTTTTGCTGAACATCGCTTACTGGTTTTTTCTTTTTTTAGGTAGAAGGTTGGGTTTCTTTAAAAACATCAGTGACTGGAAACTTGCATCAAAAAAATGCCTACAAATAAAAACTTCATTCAAAAAAATATATTAAAAAAACGATATTATATAATAAAGGGGTTTAAAGAAGTTAATCAATTATTTGAATAAAAAATTATTAATAACCAACAAAGCGAAAAGAAGCGCTATAAGTTTTTTTTTTTAAATGCTTGATTAAAGCTTAAGACCGAAAATGTAGTCAGTTATGCAGACGATAATGTTTAACAATTCGTTGAGCCTGAAATTGCCGTTAAGTATGCTCGATAATAACTGAATGTTAGTTATTGTCTACTTTGACAAATTTTCTGAAATTGCTGTTAAGACCATTAAGACTTTCTACAATGGAATAATATTTACGCAGTTGAAGCATAAGCAGTAGAAATTATTTACTTAAAAATATCGCTCTTGAACAAGTGATCTTTGTTTTGATACAGGAATTAGAAGAATCGTATTTAAAAGATACGTAAGTACTTGAAGTATCTTTTATATATGTAGTCCAATATTATATTAAAGAGTATTGCGTCTTTTGCCCGCGACATACGGGTAACCATAGCTAGAAAGTTAGGCTTTAACTTGAAGTAAGAATTAAGGATTTTATTAATGGTTGCGATCTACACTTTCCAAAGAACTTGAAATTGTATTGCATTATCTGCCATACATTCAAGAGCCAAATTATCGTTTCTTCTTCTTTTCTTCTTATGAAAATTTCTAGTAGCGCAACGAGTAACGAATCGTAGAGAATATGTGATATTCTGGTAATGGTAAAGTTAAGTAAATATTCTAAGATCTGTATTCAAGCAATTTTAAACCATTTGGAAGAAGATGGCTTCATCGAATTTCCAACTTTGTCTGAAAAGACAAAACATGAAAATAGTTCAACTTGTAACGCAGAAATGTTCTAGCGAAATCACTGAATCCTAAGGAGCTACGTTGTGGATGAAGATTAATGTTGCAAGTTGTGAGTTAAGTATGAGATCGGCTGCTTGTAGCACTCACTCCGGAAGCCTGCGCTCAGCAATCAAACGAAGACTTTAAAAGGGAGAAATCATGTCAGACTTTCAAAATATATTAATTTTTTGCATGCAAATCAACTCACCAGTGAGCCGCCAACCTTTAATCAGGATGAAGTAGGTGATTTCATTAAAGACTTGGACCTATTTAAACACAAAGTAAGGATTCTAGGATGATTTCAAGAACCAATGATAGCGGGGCATTCAGTTGGGATGCACAGAGTGTTGCTATTTCTTATGTCAGTGGTATAAACGCACTACAAGATAAAGGTCTAGCTTTCAAGGGAAAATCTCTGCCCCGAAAAGATGATCCTCTTATAAGAAGAAGCAAAATCCTTTTGCCTCTTCCATATATATAAAATTAGACTTAAAGAAGGACAAAGAAGTCTTTAAAAGCATCGGACGATCATTTTCATAGATTCACAGAACTTGATCAACTTTTCCAGGGCCATGAAATGATACCACGGAAATTATTTAAAGATGTTGTCAATGACTTGTTGGAAAATCCAAGCGTTAACAACTACGTTGCAATTGTAAATAATCTTCTAGAAGAGTACCATCGATTGAGCTAAAACAGGTCGCTTAAACTCTGTATAATACATTCTCACCTAGACTTCTTTCCTGACCACTGCGATGATGTAAATGATGGGAATGGTTAGTGATTCCATCAGGACATATCGGAAATAAAACCAATGAATCAGTCATGTGCAAGGTCGAATTGATTTTCCAAAAATGATCCACTTTCTTATATTCTCGTCTATAATTCTATTTAAGTCTTTAGTAAACAATAAGTTTTATAGCTAAATGCTGCCATAACTCATAATTATTATTATCATCAATTTGCCAAACTTTGTCCTTTTGGTCTCCTATTTATCTTTCGGAATCTAGTCCTAAACGGCCCCTTTTGCTATTCCTTACTTGGGCTAAACCAGACTTAAAGTCCTGTTTTTACGTCTTGTCTCCTTAAAGATTACTCACAAAAAGGGAAGAGGTAGTCCGCTTCTTCTTTCGTTCGATCTTTAATCAAGGCAGATTGGCGTTGCCAATCAGTCGTATTCTTATTCGACGTCAGTTGTGATGATTTCTTATTCGAAGTCATGACACATACCCGTATCCTGATTAATTCGTTTCATTGGTAACAATCCTGCAAAATACCATTTAAAATAATAAACTCACATAAATAACTCAACTCTACAGAACAAAAAGAATGGAAAATGGAAATGTAGTGTGGGTTTTGATTTGAACAATTAGACAAAAATATCGCCAACTTAACTCAACTCAACTTAACAGTTGAGTTCTCAACTTAACAGTTGAGTTGAGTTGGATAATATTTTTGATCAATGCTTACTTTAACAAAAATGAAATTATGACTTTTAAATTCTCACGCTCGTAATATATGTTGAATGAAAAGCTTTGAATTTTTCTATACAACTTTAAGGTGATGAGGTACTAAGTATTAGTCCCAAACTTTTCATAGTAATAAAAATAACAATCTTTCTTTAACGTGTAATGTAACCATACGTTGTCTTTTTTTTTATGGAAAAGACGGAATAGTTTGTGAAGCTTTTTTCTTTTTGAAACACTAAATGTCAGTAACTCTTCAAATTTTATTGACTCAGTTTAGAAGAATCACTAGAAATCCTATATATTTTTGTAAAATATATGTCTTAGGAATGGAAAAATTCTCTTCGAAAAAATTCCTCTAAATGGCATAAACAATAAGAAAAAGATTTATTAGAGAAAAGAAAAACTAAAAAAAAAGCTTGAGAAATATAAATAAAAATAAACGGAGAGTTGTTCTTAATAGGGCTCAAAGGAACGATTTTCACTTTTTTAATTTTAGTACAAATATACATGACAGTCTAAGCACACACAGACTCAAACACACGGACAAACACGGGCATACACACGCTTACATACATAAACGTACATACACACCGATACAAGAAACTCACACGTACACATACACACATATATATATATATATATATATATATATATATAAAGAAATGAATACATATTGGCCTGGTCTGGCTTATAAAAGTCTAGTCGTCTGTACGTTAGTAGATAATGCATTGTTTGTAATGGTTGTGTTGGTAACGAACGACAAGGGTAAGCAACATTTCTTGCTTAAGCATTTTGTGGAGTGTGAAGTACTTTCCTTTACTCTCTTTTTATGTTTGAGTTCTTTTCCTCTGTTTTTTTTCTCTTTGGAATTCTTTTTCTTTTTTCTTTTTTTTTTTTTATTTTTCGTACTTTTTCGGTGTGATATTTTTGGTATTTGTGTTAGAATTGGGTTAGAGACGAGACACAGATATACGGACACATATCTCCGCATTTACTTGCCTTTCTATATATATATATATGTATATGCATCTATATATCTATATATCTATATATATATATATATATATGAGATGTACGATATTTTATACTAAGGATATTTACTTGGGGATATCTGCACATGTACATATATACTCATATAAGATAAAAGCATATATGTATGTGTGTGTATATATATATATATATGTATACATATACAGTAAAGTGTGCATGTGTATTTTTGAATGTGAACGTTATTCGCAAAAGAGAGTTTTTAATCAAGGACACACGACGACATTGGCCGGGTATAAGGATATCTTGTTTGATATTGTTGTTCTTATTGTTGTTACTATTGTACGTACATTTTCAAACGTATAAAAAGAAAGTTTACCACATGTTTTGGAAACGTATAGAGAGTAGAATATTTAGGTCAACAGCCAACAGCACAGGGTCAAGGTCTGATTGTTCATAAATAACTGTCATTTGAACCATTGACAAGATAGACGATGAGCAACAAAAAAAAAAAAAAATTAAAAAAAAATAATTCTGAAATATCTTTACAACTCAACCACAATCACAATTCAATCAACAGCAACAAAATTTATTTACACATAAGTGCACATACGCACACACACACACACACACACACACGCATACACAGATGCATGAACACAGGCTGATATAAATCATATATAACAAAGCTATAGGGAATATTGTGTGAGTGCGTGCTTGTGATTTTATGGTTGATTAACCCACAGTAAACATTCAATTGCATTTTACGCTGAGCATACATACATACATATATATTCACGAAAGGCGCCAATGCCTAACGAAACCCTAAGGATATAAAATTTAAACAACTCGTTTTTACAAACATTGTCGCTTTTTGCGAAACTTCACGCATTCATTTTGGCACGCACATTGCACTGGCACACGCATTATCGTCATCATCGTCATCATCATCATCATCACCATGAATGCAAGCGATAGCCAAGAAAATGAGTGCGAATGTTAGAGGCGCGTAAAAAAAAAATTTTACGGAAAAATCAACAAAATAGTACAACGCAGGAACTACGTATGGCTTTCTATGGAAATGAAGTCAATAAAGCACGCATATATCTCCGTTTATGCTTATATATCGTATGTCCTTGCTATCCTTTTTCTGCAATCATTTCTCCGTAAATTGGCAGAGCAGAATTCAAGGTCATTTTCCGTTACGTACACATGATGACTCATAGTTTCGCAATGATACCTTACGCACTTACGCACGCATATATCGAAATTGTGAAAAAAAGATTGCGATCTATTCACATATATGGAGCATTTCATATATGTTTAATCATTTCAAGAATTATTGTAACCGCTGTAAAACTTGCATTGCTTTCCCTTTGGCATGTGTAAGTTTTATGCACAGAAGTTTTTTTTTCGACTCACATGTTACCAACTGCAAGGCAAACGTACGCTTAACTTTAGTAGTAATTAGACTGTTTTTATATTAATACCACAAAATAATTGACATATTGTGTCATATAAAAAGTCTCCGCTGTTTTTCACACCAAGCGGATCGGGTTGCCTAAATGAAGAAGCTATTTGTACTATATTAACTGAGACAACAAACTTTTCTGAACGCTGACGCCGTCCTTCGAGGAGCATTTTGGTGGATGTGAGAGTAGTTGGGAAAGGATATCATCTGCTCAGAGAGAAACTCTGATCTATATCCAGTAAACGTTTGCTCACGAGTCTCGAGAAGTGTTCCACAACCTGAGGAATGTCGACTGTTGTTCGCTGAATAATAGTCCTGTGCTTTGGTGCAATGTGAGATTGAGCTTTCACAAGCAGGTGCTCGCGTAAAATCAATCATACATATCTGCAGAAAGGGCAGTGATGCTTTAGTAGATTAAAACCGGCTTTTTAAGCAACCACGGTACTCATTATTACTACTATTAAATTATTTCAAAAAACTCGATTAAAAGAAACACAAATCGAGCTTTGGCGTTTTTATACGATCTCACTCGAAAAGATCTTAATTCATCGGAATCCAATTGCCAGTTTCTGCTTAAACTCTCTAAACTCTATCCAGTCTAAAGGAGAGTGCTTCTGAGACGGCTGAGTAAAATTTTCCTTACAAACGATAGATACGAGCGCTGAAAACATCAAAGCGAGAGAAGGCTCAGAAATATAGAAGAAAGACGAAACCTTTTATGAGGTAGAGAGAGTTATAAATTTCATCAAAGTGAGAGAAGGCTCAGGCTTACAGAGAGAAAAACGTTTTGTGAGGTAGAAAGAGTTCTTTAAAGTATCCAAGATCGAACCGTCACACCTAAGGAATGTACCCAATTTATGCCGGAACTTAAAAACAGTAACGATCTTTTTATCATGGCGAATGTCCCAGCTTATTGCAAATAGAACGGATCGTCAATATTTTTCAGACTCTTTCAAATTAGTTTCGCTTCTGGAGATTAAGTCATATTATTTGCTTTAGTCTAAAGTTTAACTGTTTTAACGTTTATAGTTTAATTAAGGAGCATGACTGTTTTCAAAAGGGTTTGCTGGTTTGAAGTTTTTGGAAAAGTTTATGCAATAATTTTAGATGCATGTATGTCAAATGATATTTAGCATAATAGTGCCAATAAGCCAACTATTGAAGGGGGCTTGGAAAGAACCAAGACGACTTAATATTCGATTATTTTGCTTTAGCTCTGCTGTAGAAGTGATTAGAGTTATAATAACGATAACGCTTCGTTAAGATATTTATGAGTTACAGCGATTTTACTGCTGCTGCTCCTATTATTTTCGATGCAATGGAAATATTCGAATTTTGTGTATTGTGAACAGACATTCATTTCTGAGATAAAAAAAAATTGCCTCTTCAAACTCTGGATTGGGCTTAAAATAATTACGGCAACTTTTTAATGATGAAAATAAAAATTTTTTGGTTTGTTTCCTGATTTTAATGCAGATCGTACGAATAACTCAAAATGATCAAAAATTATACCAAAAATAATATTAGATAAGAGAAAAGTAAGACAGCAAGAGATAGATAAGATATTTGGTTTTAAGATTTGACAGACGATTTATTCACTATTTGGTATTATGAATATAAGAAAACCATGATTCAAATGGATCGCGTTTGCTCGCAATGAACTAAGATTGCATGAAATAAAGTTCGAATTATCGTTATATACACTAACCTTGTATCTGTTAGTTACAAATCTTAAAGGCAGGCGCAAGGGAAAGATTTCTATTATGTGACAAAATAATGACTAAAGCTGAAACTGAATCTTGACAAAAGGCAACACAATGATAGAAAAACGTTGAACTGATTGTATTACTCTTGGAGGAGACCACTGTACGATTTTTTGTTTCATAAAAATTATTATTTTTTAATATTAGTTAGTCCTTAGACTTATTGATCAATATCCGCAAATACTAGGTGAATATTTTTCTTTAAATCGCTCGCCAATATATAAGTGGTAGGCATAGAATGGTTATGACAAAAAAACACTCTTATAGCTAAAGCTATTGATATCGCCACAACTGGGTAGAAAATGACATTGATCCTTAGGCAAGTTTATGTGCAGTGGTATCAATAGTGACTATATAGATTTAGACGACGATGATGATGATGATGATGACGATGATATTGTATATGCTGTACGCAAGCTTTGCGTTTGAGGTTTCGATTTGCAATTATGATCGTGTTTGATTGATGTGATTACATTAGATGAGATTCCTGTTAGAAAAATGATCAGGTAAAGAATAGTAAAAAAAAAGAAAAAATAAAATTCGAGATCTTTTTTAATAGTTAAATGCCAAATAATTTTTCTTCACAGTTATTACTATGAAGGTGTTATTAGTTTTTCTTTTTTCTGAGGGTATTTCTCTACCCATAATTTTTTTTTCAAATAGATTTTTAAATGGTTAAGGTATAGATATTTGCAAAGACTTGATAGTATTTTCTCTCAACTAATTATCATATATTTATTTGAAAATTTAAAAAGCTTTTATTTCATCAATTGTTTCTAATTGTTTCTAATTTAAATCAATCGCCATATTGGGGTTCACATTTAATTCAAATACATGTGGCTTAATTTATACATTAATCCATATCCAGTATCTGATTAAAACAAAGTCTTATATGAGTTGCTTATAAGTTGCTATAAAGCATATCATCAGCTTCTTTTTTTATGCTTTGCTTTCTTAACTCGATGGATATGTATGTGATTTTATGCAGATTTCTCTTCGAATTAATAGAATGCAAAATAAAAATTCCAATTTATTCTTGCATTAATAAACTCATTATTACAATTTCAAATGTGTTATGCGAGTATGAGTTTGTTGTTGTTGTTGTTGTTGTTTTAGCGAGGGTACTCAATTTCCTTTTGCTGTATATTTGATAGAAGCCTACAGAATCAGCAAATGCTTACACATGAAATGCTTGAAATTACAAATAAAACAACAACAAGCAATTGTTTTACTTTTTTTTTATTTTCTTTTTCGCTTTTATTCTTCTGGATTTTCTTGTTTAATTTGCATTTTTGGATTTGTTTTTCGTTTTTTCTTTTTTTTGGTTTCCCCTTTTTTTTATTATTTTTTTTATTTTTATCAATACAATTTGCCAATTTTTTCGAAAAATGCAGCAAACATTATACAAGAACAACAACAACAACGCACGCATACACACACACACTCATGCACACGCGAGTTATCATCAGCACACAATACTTTTATTTATACTTACGTACGCCAAAGCTTTTTTGTTTTTTTGTTTTTTGCATTTTGAAAGAGAGCAGGATTGCCGAGTTGATGGCAAAACAGTACAAGTTGTTTGGCGGTAAGAAGTAGGATCTGGCGAGAGGTTGATGTAATTCAAACACACGCAAAGCGTAAGACGACGATGCCGTTGTTGCACGTAAACGTAAATGTGCATGTAATTAAAAATGGAATTTTAATCGCTACCTCTTCTATAAGACCGTAAGCGCTGCAGCGCTTTCAAACACTTATGCTAAATACATATAAAAATAAAATACAAAAGTACGTAAACAGCCACGAGACAAAAAGAAAGACTTACTATTGAGAGGAGCAAAAAAAAATAAAAATAAAAAAAAGGAGTGAAAAAAAAACACGCGCCAATATACAATTCATTAACGATTTCACCTAAGCTATGACTGTTTATGCATATATACCGCCCACCACCACCACCGCACGGCCTCTATATGCACATACAAACATACACATTTGCTTAGAGTTACTCGTATATAAGTTTAGTGTATCTTACGTATATATTGCAATTCTTAGCAATATAACTACTTTAGCTTATGATGATGATGATGATGTTGATGATGGTGATGGTGATGGTGATGGTGATGGTGATGATGATGATGATGACGACGATGTTCCTACTGATGACGACAACGACGATGAGGCCATTAGTTGTTGTGGCTGCCACACGCTTATAATCATAGATGACTGGCTTTAAAACTGTGATGCCGTTTGCTTGGTTGGCTGGCTGGCTGGCTGGCTGGCTGGCTGTTTAGTTAAACTGGCCTGATCTGACTTTGTTTACCAGCCAGGCTTGCTTGCTAAGAAAGCGTAAGAAAAAAAAAAGCAGCAAGAAAAAAAAAAGAAATGAATTGCAAATTACGTGTTTTTAAATTGAAGTTTTACGATGTGAGATACTTTTTAAGATGCGAATGAATATGTGTCCGTGTCTGTATTTAAACATTTAATGTGGAGCACTTTGGTGCTCTGCTAGATCTTATAAGCAAGCAGGCATTGCTTTAATACAATCTCTTGCGTCTTCTAATGTAAGTTTATATTTTTCTTGTAAAGCATTGCTGCTCATTCCAGAACGTCTTAAGAGAATATGTGTTGTATGCGTTTATGTTCGAAACCAAATAACTAAAAATAAAAACACGAAAGAATTAATGCAAAAACTATATTGATAAGTTTTTAAGTACCTTTCATTGTATTTTAAGTTAAACTATAATACACAGAGCAAAATGTATTTGGAATTTAAGAGAAAATTATTTAAAACAAAATACGAACGTATTCTAAAAAATTTCCTTAAAGCTTAATGTTCAACGAAGAGCGTGTAGAAGACATCGATATATAAGAAGTTTACGTGAACACCAGCCTTGATGGCTTAACTTCAAGGGTGCCTGCTGGAAAAATGAGTTAATTAAGCGTGAACCGGTGTGCGACAATTTCCATAATAGAGAGCCTCATTAGGGGTAAAATAACAGACCAATTTAATATTTATCGCCATTAAACCCCCAGTGACCAAAGTCTGATACCTTTCAGAACCTAACTATTTGTAGCCCTCGAGCTTTTTGTTTTACTGCAGCCACTACGACATTCCTCGCAGATTCGTATCCAACCTCAGTTTTCGCTCAAGCGCTATCCACCATCAAAATATTCTGCGAAGCCGATCACTTCCACATCGGTTTCCCTCAAACAGTAAACACTTCAAGAAGCTCTCCTAAGCAAGATACCTGAGTGGTTACTCTGAACTCGTAGTACTTCTAATTATTTAAGAAGTCTTAAGTTAACTTTAGACAACCGTAGTCACCTTGAACTCAAATCTTTTATACAACCCAGGAACTATCGTTTCCCTTAGGCATATGCATCGACGGAAGGAACAGTGACATAGCTTGTTCTATGCTCTCCCAATCACCGCACTGTACAAAACCAACTTGGCTGATCAGTTGTTTTTCATATACTCTATGGTAATAGAAGTTATCTTTCATAAAGTAAAGAAATACTTCTTGCAATGGCACCCATACTCTAAATCCTTCTTAGCCGATAGTCATTATACTTATCGTTTATGGCAAAAGCTTCGTAGAGCTTGAGAGTTACGGTATTTCTTTGGTCGCGTCCGAAAGTTGGCTTTGAATGGTCAATTGCTTTGGAACACATTTGCATTAGATTTTCGCTATTCCTAATAAGTTACTTACTAAAGGTATTTTTCTACTTTGCACGTGTAAATATTTATACTGAATACACGATTCTTGTCTGTGAGTTTCAACTTTCAATCTCAATTTCCGCTACCATAGGCTTTTTCATTATCGAACGACACGCAAATAGAGAGGCACAGAAGAGATCTGCAAATAGGGAGAGAAGCCCTACAGGGAAGACCGATGTGCGTGTGCATAGTGGTACTGGGGCAGATGTGCGGCTGCGCAGTGATACGGGTGATACTAGGCAGTAGTACGAGTGGCCAGTGGCGCAACTGGGTAGTAGTACAAGTGAGTAGTGATACGGAAAGGTAGGCGGTGGTTCTGGAAGACGGGCAGTGGGACATGCAGATAGGAAATGGGAGGCGTATACGGGCAGAGTTTCCTTTGAAACGGAAAGGGATAAAGCTGACTTACTTGCATTCTTCGATGACCACATTTTAAAGCCTTTTTTCCTTTCAGTGCATCTATTGATTCCTTAATATCTATTCATTCTCTTCTTGTTTATATAATATTTGTGATACTTTAAATGATGACAATTATGTTTTTTTTTTTTTATTTAATTCTTCTTTCATTAAGAATCCCAATCGCTTTGCATTCGCATTCTAGGAAAGCACATAACATTTAAAAGATATGTGTGATTACTAGTGTTTTATTATAGCTATAAATGCATATATGATTTTGTTTAATCACGCACATTGAACATTTGAGACGTTTATATATTAGCGTTTATTTTTTTAATTGAAAAAACAATTTGTTTTTGTTTTCAAGATTAATTTTACTTAATTATAAGTTTCAAATTGTTATCCTTGCGTTAGCGCATCCTCAGACCTATGCATAGTAACTTTTTTTCATAATTTAGTACAAAAAATTTGCTCTACCTACCGCTCTTTTTTCGGCCTGTATTCGAAGTAATCAATGAAATCACGTGTACAACGCGTATGAGTAGACTTTTGAAGAAAAAACAACTTTTTTCTTTCTCTAACAACATGTCGCCATCGATTCAATTCAATATGGTTTCAGGTTAGAGGCTGCTTCTCGTTAATAAGACCGTTACGTATTTTTTCTTTAACACAAGCTAGATTTCTTTATTATTCGTTACGACTCATTGCCACTACACTGAGATTTAAGTAGAAAATGTTACGATTCCCGTAAATAATTTTTTTTTTTTGCACGGAACTTGACCTGTTCAACTTCCAAAAATCTATGTTATGTACTTTTAAGCCGGATAATTTATGCTGGTGCGTAAAATTTAAAGAAAATACTTTCATACGGTGAAGATGCGGATTAACAAACACTTACACAACAAGCATTACTAACTGTTATAACAACCGCGTCATTTTTTTGTCATTTACTTCATTTATTTATTTCTTCTATATATACCTTAAACGATGTCGGGTCATATAAAAAGTCTCCTCGGTTGTTTGGCACTAAATAGTCTTGAGTCTTGTACATCTGGCAACACTCATCTGATCGTCTCAAACAAACATATACTTAAAAGGTTACATTGCAGCTTATATTTCTTGTATTGATTATTTTCTAATTCTTTGCTCGTGTAAAAAGTTATATTGATTAGAAAATGAGTCAAATATCTAGAGAAATACGTTGTGATGATTTTTTACTATAAAAGAGGCTGTAAAAGTTGTAAAAATTTTGTAAAGTGTACAGTGAAAATACTGTAAATCAACGAAGGACCTAAGAGTTTCTTCGATTCCCCTCCGGAAATTTTAATGTCACAAATACACCTCGCTCTAGTGGACCAGTTACTGAAAAAGTCGATGAATTTCTGTAACTGGTGGAGTGAGACTGGCACGCATCGGCTATCAGGAAATACCGGATTGCACTTGGAATCATTTGAAAAAAGCACGCTGCCCAAACAAACTCGAAAATGCACAAAAAAGCCGCGCATAAATAAGATATCAACCCATATATATTAATTGATATTATACATATATGTATGCCGTTCCGAGCGAAACATATCGAATACAAATTTAGTTCTCAATGGAGTTGACAGGTGAATAAATATTGCAAAGAACATTAGGATACAAATCCAACTCAAAGGAATTCTGTGTTTCTCAAGCAGGTTTTCCAAAAGTTTAATTTGATTTCATTCAATTGATTTATTATAATATTTGTTTCGCATTTTGGTAATGGGAGAAAAAATTTCGTAACAAGTTTGTTATGTTATTTCTTGATCGTCCTTCATAGGTCTTGCGTTTGCACTCTTTGTCTTTACTGAGATACACTCAGTTGTATTAATAATACTTCTCCAAATGTAGATTAAGATTGAAATTCTTATTGCCGTGCCGGTGGTACTTTCTTTGTCTTCTCCAAGAAACCGATTAAGAAATATGAACTAAACAAAAATTCTCGCCAGTAAACGTTTATACAGACCACGTTTAAAAAATCATTAGGATTTTGCAAAAATAAAAGAGAAGGGAAAACAATAAAAAATACATTAATAACAACTACAATAACAATTTTAAGTAGAAATAAAAAAAAGAAAATTGTTTTATAATTAAACATTTAATTTAAAAAGTGTCTTAACCATATCTGTTCATTATGGTATGTTCGGATCTGATTTACCTAAAGCAGTCCTCCTTTAATAGTCATCACAAAAGTTTTTCTAAAAATAACCTATAGCCTTAAGTCGAATATAAAACACCCAACAAAGCGGTCATTTGTCATATATTATAGTTAAATAAATTATTTGAAAAGTAACACGAATAAAATTATTAATAAAATGCAGAAGAACATGAAATAGTTTCTTAACTTTTCAAAGGAGAATTTATGTAACTAGAACTGATCTTTTATTTCGATCTTTCTAAAGAGAGAGAGTAGTTTTGAAGTAAGTTTCATTTTTGAAATTTTCAATTTTGCTCAAGACTTTAAGAAACCATGTTCAAACAAACAGAATTTTACTTATAGCGATCTTCTGAGCAACATCAACATGAGGAGGACACTGCCCATGGCGTGTCTCCATCTGTCGCTCGGGGACTAATCATTCCCGGACCGATAGGGGTGCGTTTTCCCACTCCATGTGCATCGGGCACCGTGGGTTTAAGCCTTCACGGCAGGAACCCACTTTAAACCACCAGAGACATTTGCGGCTATTGCCGATCCGGTGTACCAAGTTGATATAAACTTTCAATTTCAAGAGCTATGACAAGAGAACACATAATTATCTCTTACGGCTAATAAGCGTTCATAGCGTCATAATACAGTTATTAGTTCGGCCTGATGCCTCTGAGCGGAAGGTTTCACAACTAGCACTTGAAGAAGGCGTTTGATTAACTCCATTCGCATACTGATGCTGATCACTGAGATAACTTAGACATTAGGTGGCAACTCTTGCACAAAGGATCACTAATTCCACAAAAGTTAACTCGCAGACCCGCTGTTATGATTCGGAAGAAATCCGTAATCTCTAAAAAACAAATCGCAAACATTAATTTTCAGCGCCTGGAGAGGTAAAGCTCGAAGCATTTGAAAGGTTTGTTTTTTTCTCGAATTTGAATTCCGTCTAGATTCTAATACGTGTCGAACGATTATAATAAATTTAATTTTTTTAAAGGAACTTCTTCCCGATATTCTTGTGATGATGCCGCAAACTGATCGATAATATAAGTATACTTCCCTACTTGAGAGAAAAAGGAAAAAAAGAAGAAAACTTATTTAAATTAAGCAGAATAGCAGATTAGTTGATTTATGAGCAGCATCTAACCTTGCTTAGTATAATGAGTATACGATCGACAAAGCGCAGAAAAAGACTATAGTCTACATAGGGCACATGGTAGACTACAAATACGCACGTACATACATACATTCATATATATGCGGACAAAAGCAGAGAATTTTAGATTAAGCGTAAACATATGTTAAACTGAAATGTTACCTAATTATGGAAGTCCGTACACTGTTCACAGCACCCTTCTCTTTATCTATCTATCTACCTTTTCCTGTTGTTCTGCGATATTTTTGTTACGGCTTTGGTAATATTTAAAAAGGTAAGAATAAGAATATATTTAAGTATGTATTTGTGTCTTTGTGTGTTTGTGTATATAAGTCCAAACCAATTAAAATTTGCAAAAGCTAGCGTGCATTCATAAATCAATTATTGATTTATGAGTTTTTGGTTTTTGCAGAAAGAAATAAACGACCAAACCAAAGAACCAAGCAACCAACTAACTAACCGACAACGAAAATATTATATATATATATATATATGTACGAATATATGTATATATATATATATATATATATAATGTAATAAGAATCGAAACAATTCTACAGAAGAAGAGCAAAAGATTATCCTCATCATACAAGACATCATCAATGGGTGCACTTTTTTTATTTCATAACCGCATTGAGACCATGCGTTTACAAATATGTTTGTTTGTTTGTTTGTTTGCTAGTAATGCCTGATTATGATGATGTGAAATATTTTCTTTATTTCTTTTTTTTTTTGTATTATTATTATTATTACTGTTTAAATTGGAAATGTGTGTTAATATTATTTGTTCATCTTCTTATTTTTCTGTTTCTTCTTCTTCTTTTTCTTCTTATTTTCTTCTTCTTTTGCCTCTTGTTCTTATTTTTGTACTTGGAGGGGTACATTAATCCTTTTTTGGTAGGTAACTAAATAAATGTAAATAAATGTGAAGACTTATTATAAAACAGGCCCGAGAGAAAACCAGTTTTCTCGCGCAACGAAGAGTGCGCGGTATATTACTGTGGCTTGTAGTAATAATGCTTGATTTCGTTCTTTTATTTTTGCTCGTTGCTTAACTTTGATATGCCTTTTATAATTAGGCTTCAATGCCCTTAATGCATTAATAATAATCATGGATATTGCCTCATTTTATTTTATATACATATATAATAAGCAGAAGATAAAAGTATACCAAGTTTGTCATAACGTTTGCAACAATTAATAAATAAAATTATTCTAATTAAATATAATATAATTCCTTGCACTTAACTACACGTTCTGAATAATTCTAATTAGATCTAACGGTCGACTAACCCATGCAGGTATAATCAGTTACATTCAGTTACTCTCTATACAGTATAGAGGTTATGTACCTATCAACAGGTATTTTAGAAACGTACAATGTGTCTCTTACAATTTAGAAAAAGTTATATTCAGTAATATTTACTATTTACACGTTTTAATATTTACATTGAGATTATAATAGGGATAAAAAGAAATAGATTTGATGGAAAGCATAACATTCGATTTCAGTAGTATCGTAAACAACAGTAATAAATTTACTAAATAGTCTTAGGGTTGTAGTAAAGCATTACAGAGTATATTTGGCAGTAAAGATGCAGTTAAGTTAAAGCGATTAAAAATAGCATTACGGAGTTAACAATGGACTCCTTAATTTCTACTTTTTAACGATTAGATAAATAGGAGTATTGATGACATATTTGGAGGTAAATTTAGTAGCAGTATTAATAAAATTAATAGCACAGTTAAAGAAGGAATTGGAAGATTTATTAGAACTAGAATGAACAGGAGAGTAAAATTAAAACAATAAAATCAAAGAAAATATTAGTGGTAGACTTCATTATACATTTCATAATAAAATTTGAACAAGAGTTAAAATCACCAGAAGTACTGGTAGCCGAAATGGTGATAAAGTAGACAATAAAATTAGAAGTCAATTTCGGTTTTCTTTTTCACTCATTTTAAATAAATTCTATACTCTTTTGGTTTGAATACAATAAACATGTTCGTTGAATAATAAATTGGTAATAATAAATTTAAAACTAAATTTATATCCAATTAATTTATCTAAAGTTACACGCGTACGTAAGCAATGTTTGACTGGATGACCTCCGGTCAGGCGTTTAATGATTAAGATTAAGTCTAGAGCAGGTAACGCTTTCGCCAGTAAAGTTAAAAAGTTAAAAAGTTAAAGAAGTTATATAATGGAGTTAACAGAAAAAAAAAAACAAAACAAATGGCAGTTGAATTAACGGCATAGTTAACAGTAAACTGAAAATTATACTTAGCAGTAAACTTTACAGTAAACTTACCAGTACAGTTAACTTGGCAGTGAGTGGAGTAAATAGCAGTAAAATTTGTATTAAAATATCATTCCTTTAGTTTTACGTAACGGGTGTTTAAAATTCGTCATACAATGTGAATAACTTGTATACATGTTTTTCTATTCACCCTTTTTCTCTTAGCTTTGCCTTACAGTTTCTCTACCGATTGTATTATAATGCAAAGACTTTTTCTTTTAGCATAAAGTGTTTTCATAAGGTATTTTCTAAAGCTTAAGCAGTAAAAGAAGGAAAGGAAAAAATTTTATATGTATATATTTATATATATATATATATATATGTGCGAATGCTGTTGCATTTATTAAACATAATTGCATGTGGGCGTGGTCGCTTGAAATTTCTTTGATTAAACTCGATTAAAATCGCTGCTTATTTAAGCTAAAGGCCTCTGCTTGCTAGCCAGCTTGACTTGGTTGGCAATAATTTTCTGCTTATATTTATATATATATACATATATAAATATATATATAAATTTATATAAATATATATGTATATTCATATACATATATAAATATATATGTATAAATGCTTTGCATTGTGTGTACATTTAATAATTTGTATCTTCGCTACTCAACTCAAGGATTTAATGTTGTGCAAATGTATGTTTGCGCCAACTCTCTGTGTTTACCTCTCAGGAATTTAATCTTCATTATAAATATGTTTTTTATTATATTATTTCTGTTCCTCTTCTCTTTACCTTTTCTGTTTTTTTTTTTTTTTTGCTTGTAATTATACTTCATAAATCAGTTGGGCTTTTGTAGGTTTCGCATTCATTTTATTTTCTTATATACTTTTCTTTAATTTTATATCATCACACTCTATATATATACCCACAACTTATATAGCATAGCTCTGCAAATTCTCACTAAATTATTCTACACCTTAAACAGACGACACTGTTTCAGTTTCAGTCTCAGTTTCATGTGATAGTACAAAACAAAAGTGAACTTCTCGTTCGTTTTGTCTTATGAAAACTTCTTGTTGTGCTTGCTCTCTTAAACTTATAATTAAATGAAATTATTGACTCTATACCTCTATACGTATATCTATACGTATGTAGTGGAATTTGATTAATGAAAATTTCAATAAATTATGTGCTTGAAAGTAAGAAGAAAGGAAATAATATAAATTTTTAGCGATAAATAATAAATAAAATTAAAAGTTATGAATCACAATAGATTATCAAAATGTATGTTATCCTTAGCCTTTCATATCTTATTAACATTTTATATATATGTATGTATACGTATATATATGTTTGGTAAGTTTTCTTAGAAGATTTTGAAATCAAAAACTCCCTGAGGCGACTGCTTTTTTTTTCTTTTATAATTGAAAATTCTACATAATAATTAATAAGAGAATTAGAGTTAACCATAATCAAACTAATTCTTTATTTTGTAAATAATTTTTAAATCGTTTCTTTAAAACCTAAAAAAAATGTCTGTTTAGTAAGAAATATTTTTTCCAACAATTAATTTTTGTATAAAAATATGCTTTTATAAGTTCGGTATCTATTTAGATGAGAAAAAGCGAATAGATGAATTTTCAAATTTTGGAATGACACACATACTTTTGAAAGAAGAAATTTAAATTTATATATGAATGCATTTTCTTTTAATATTTTTTAAAAGAAAGTTACTCTCTTTAGATCTAGGTTTAATCTAAATTGATTTAAAAGCCTATACAAAACAAGTTTAAGAAGATAAAGATAATCGTGTAGTGTTTATTGTTCACTCCGCTTTAAAAATACCAGGCTTGCCTGGTCTAAATAGTATACCAACAGGCATCTTTCAGTTTTAAGGTGACATATAACGCATTCTTTTCACACTTTTATTTAAGTCTTGTATTATGAAAGGATATTCCTGAAGTTATATAAAGAATCTCGGACGTACAATTTCACTTTTTAGTGTTGTGAATTAGCCAGCAAAATCGTAAGATTTCTTTCAACTTGACTTTTTTTCTGTGGAGAGGGAGGAAGGATTGATTATGCGCGAAGAGATCGCAAAATCTTGACATTTGGGAAATGGGAATCCTTCAAGTTATGGCTCAATTATTGCCTTTTAGTTGCGGACAAGTCGTTGAAAATAATCTTAAAAGAATCTCTGCAATAAAAAATATTCTTTCAAGAATATTTAAATAATGTTCAAAGATAATGGCAAGTTTCAGTCAATATATTGGAATAAAAATTTCATCAAAGTGTCAATTAAAAGTGCATTTTATTTACATCCGCTTTCGGAAATACAAGTTGGATAAGTCATAATGGGTATAAATTGTATTGTACTGGTTCCCCTAAAAATTTGCTGATAGAGTTTAAATCATATCTAACCGGTCATCTGTGTTGTATAATTCTTGTTCTATACGAGTTATATTCCCGGGTTATATCTAGTGTTCCGCAGCCGGAAGCCACCTTGGTCCGTTACTTTTCAAATTATTCATCATTGATTTGCCATCCTGTAAACAATGTTCAAAATTATTAAGGTTAATGGATGATGGTAAGATATTTAACTCTTTTAACGTTTGTAATGATACAAAAATTCGTTTTGCTAAATTTTATGAGAATGGGGATGCGGTTGTGTATAGTTTTCTACATTACATTACGTGAACTGCGTTTCTCGTCTTGCTTCAGACAGAAGGAAAGCGATACTATTTTCATAAGGTCAGGAGACCGAAACGGAGATTGATGTGCAACTTTTAACAATTATCCATTTATTGGGTGTTTGCGTATATCTTGGCCATATTTACACTTGGAAAAAATTGAGAAAAAGAGATAAAATATCATGATTGTTAATTTCGCATGATTGTTTAATTAGAAAATACATTCATTTTCAATATACAACGATTTAGAAAAATTCCATTAACTGGCTATTAAAGGCCCCTTCTGTATTGAATGAAAGAGCATTGCATTATAGCGATACCCTAACTATTTGTATGACTTTTTTTTTGTAAGGGATGTTTATGCATGAGAAAAAAAGAAGAATCGCTGCAGTACTATGCTATGATATGCTGTGATAACTATTAACACAATGTGTAATTAATAGAAAACATTAGCATCTTTATTGATACCATTACTCTATCGCATTCATATTGTACTCTAAAAGGGTCACATAAGATATGAATAGAATAGAAAAACTGGCCTTTGATTCTATTATCACCATACTGTTGCATGATTGCTTGTAATGGTAGTTACTGCAAATGCATTCAACTAATATATGATCTTCTTATCAGTTATTGAAAACTCTTAATGAAACTCTCCAAAAAAGAATAGTATGAATTACAGATGGCTAAAGACAGCACATAGAGAGACTTAGACAAATAGGGAGAGACATATGCTGCATGAACTACATTGCAACTTGTATTTACAGACAATAGCGTTTACTACAATAATCAAAAATTTATGCACGCTATTGCATGTATGAATATGAATGCGTTTAATTAAAAAAGAAATTCCTTCATATTAATTGCGCCCGTAATAGTAAAGTTGCAAATTTTTGAAAAAACTTTATAAATTAAAGTTTTCTAACGGGTTTTAAATGTTAAAAGAATATTTTTGGACGCTTCATTGCTCGAAAAAGGTAATAAAGGAAGGTAGTAAAGGTGCTGGCATTTACTTTGCTCACATACATCCACATATTTCCTATAATTTTCTACAACTTTTTCCCATTTTTTTTGACTACAAGGGAATGCTGTGTCGAAAGAACGGTACATTGGTTTAGTAGCGTTCTAACCGTCCATTCATTTTCGCACATCTTCATCATTTCGAAACCAGGTGGTAGCCAAATCACGCTACATCGATCTGAACAAGTGGTCATGAGAAAGCAATATATCTAGTGACTACCCTGGTTGAGGCAGAAGTTCGCATTCGAACTGCAATAGTGCGTCCTTGACAACTCTTGCAGGTTGTGGTCGAGCGTTATCATGTAGGAGAATGATTTTGCGTTTGTTAACCTAACTTTTGGAACCATATGTCATTCAGTTTCTTCAACTGATCTCGGTAGATATCTGCAGTAATAGCTTCATTCGATTTTAGCAGCTCATAGTACACTACATCTTTCTGATCTTACCATATGCACATCGAAACTTTATGACCATGAATATTCCAACTCGTGGTCGATATGGATGACACTTTTAGATTCTTTATGACTTTTTACTCTTTGAATTGTCGTAGTAGATCCACCCTTCATCGCCAATCACAGTACGCCAACAAAAAACTCTTTGGTTTTGCCTGGCAAGCAATGAAACCGCAATATTAAACGATTCGAAATCGAATTTTCAGTCAATTCGTACTCAATTCATAATTCCCTCTTTTCAATCAATTCGTAATTCCCTCTTCTTTAGCGTTTCTAATCGCATGTAAACATTTAGAAACAATTGTTTCCTTAGCTGTTAAGCCGTTCGAAAGTTATTTGAGAGTTTGAGTTGGACTTTTGTTCAATAAGGCTTTTCGAAAGCATGGAATTTTTTCGATTTTTTTGAATACATGAAAGTGGTTATAAACCAATGTTTGGCAAGTTTGTAGTTAAAGAAACTTAAGAAAATTAGGGAAAAAGGATAAAGCTTTGAAGGATTGCTTACTAAACATTTACACCGAATTTTGCACAATGATCTTCACCTACTTAGGATTAAACGTTTAAAAAATAACTTCTAAGTTGTTGCCTTGAAAATAATTGGTGACCGAAGGAAAGGGCTGTTGCCTTGACTCTTATAACCATAGAAGCTTACGATCTTATAATTGATTTGAATTTATAGATCGATTTGGAAATTTTGAAATTCAATGAAGTCAACCACATCAACATTTATATAATTTTAAGAGGATATTTTAATCGATTCAAATCTCCTTAGAAAAGAAAAAGTATAAATCAAACATCCTTTGCTGGCGTGACGGAAAGTCAAAAATTAACTGGCAGTAAATAATGGAAACTCGTTGAACAAATTTGAATCCTTGTTAGCCTCATGAAATACGCAAGTCTTGCCAGGAGTGAGCTTCTATCAACACTATTCAAAAACTTTTGTTATTTCGAACGTATTTTTTCAAATTAAAGCAAAAATAAAAATAAAGAAGAAAAAAACGAAACGTAAAAAAGCTATAGATAATGTGTGAATATTCAATATCTGCTCAACACTGTAATTAACACAATTCCAGTTTCTCTATACACAAGAAAAAGTGTAAAACGCGAAGCAAACAACTTCACACAACGTAGTCACTTTTACAGCGACAGCAACAGCATCAACGTTGGTTATTTTGTAAGTAATGCAATTGACTTCGATGGAATATGTTCACATACTCTCATCAAGAAGGAGGTCGGTCAATCAATTAAAAAATACTTTACGATATGACAACAGTAAAAACAACGATGTCGATAACACTACATGCGCTAGTATAAGAAATTATTATTATATGAGAAGAACATCACATGCAGATGCAGCTAACTTAACATAACCGCGACCTTCTCTTACCAATAAACTAGAAAGGATATGTGTACAAGCTTGTGGATGCTTGCACAAGTATTAGTTTATCATTCGATTTGCCATGTAATACAGTAAGTCTTCCCTTGCGTTTCTTTCTGGTGCCAAATATGCTCGTAATAAAAATTCAATTTCTTTAAAAAAATTTTTTTATATACCTCTACTGTTGCTGACGATGTTGTTGTTACCTTTGCTGCAATTATAACCTACCTGCCATTTAATGTGGCCACATTCCATAATGTATGTGCAGCAGTGGCTGCTGTTGCTGCAGCCCACCTTTATTGTTAAAAATTATGTTTATTCGTTATTTACCTATAATTGTTGGCTCGATGCCAGAGTTACTGCTTTAGTTTTCCTTCCTTTTCTGCTTTCAGTTTTACTTTTACCCATTTTTTTTTTTTTTGTCATTTCAGACCGCACAATAACAATTTTTATTAATTTGTATGTTGCCCGAAAAAAATGTTTTATTAATTTTTAATTTTGTTTGTTTTTTTTTTTAAAACGATTTCACACAATTTCTTGCCGTTTAATGTTTTAAAAATCAATTAAATCATATTTTGTTTTCTCTTCTGTTTCTTCAGCAAATTTTATTATACTTACTATATAAATGACAATAAAAATTTGCAATTAATTGCATAAAATTCTTTTAACATCGAGCTTGAACAACTCTAAGTAATTTTTTGCAACATCTTTATCGTTTAGATAGGAAAAGCGAAATTTCAATAACTTATGAAAATTAAATCATTAAAATTTTATATTTAATAATCAAGACAATATATTTGTGTAAAGTGTAATAGCGATGTCTAAAGGATTTAAAGATTTCAGAAGAGTAGTCATAGATAACAATGAAAAACGCGGCAAATTTTTTTAATTAATATTTCCGGCAACAATTAGAATCTGCAGCCATATTAAGCTAACAATATCTGACATATACGAGACCTAACACTTGGTCCATCTAGGACGATATTTTTTTTGAAAACTCACTACGAGTCCAAGTTCAACAAAGGCAAAAAAAGTTTTTTTAATATTTTTTTTTGTAAATAGAATTATCTTTTCCGATCTTAAACTTCCCGATTTAATGTACACTATGCTACGTTTTTTTCTTTTCCCTCTCTTGTCCTGTATTTTCTTCTCTTATCTTATATACCTCTTCTTTTTCTTTTCGTTTCTTTTGCTCTCCGTTCTTTTCTTTACCTTCATTTCTTTTCTTTTTCATTGCTTTCTTTCCCTTCTTTTTTCTTTTTTTTCCTTTCATTTTTTTTCTTTACTTTTCTTTTCTTTTCTTTTCTTTTCTTTTCTTTTCTTTTCTT
>KK351488.1:14877-41173 GCA_000671755.1 Glossina brevipalpis
CTCCCACACCATCCCTTTTTTTTCTTTACCTCATTCTGTATCATATAAATCTTTTTTCCCCAATCAGTATAAGGTTGAAGACTATATTTGCTTTGTTGTACAATTCTCTTTTTAAAACAACGCAACTGTTTACCGCCACCATTAGATGTTTGTGTTCGTGGCTTGGAAAATTCTGAATCACAACTCATAAATTCCCAACGATTTACAGCTAGAATTTTAGAAAAATTTCATATTAGTTTTGTTTCTTCAATTATCTTGATATAGTTAGTTATATACATTTATCCTTGCGATCGTTACTATCATCGAGGCACACCGAGAGAAATAATAATAACCAAGAAATTAATTGTAGATCTGATTTTGACCATAATCCACCACTGGTTGATTCATTATTAATGGGATATAAACCAACTTCAGATGCTTCTTGGTAATGCGGTGAAATAGGTGCCAGAAGTTTAGCTAAAGTTTTTAGTATTGCATCTATAACTATTGAACGGCACGTACCCATAGCAATACTACGTCTACCCAGATAGGTTAACATAAAAAATATTCTATAACGGAGTCGAAAAAAAATAATTTTTTAATTGTTGGCAGCACGGCACATAAGCAAGAAATAAATCAATATCAGTGAAGATAGAAAAAAAAAAAAAAAACTAAATTTAAATCTAAAAATTACTTACCGATCTTGAGGAAAAATTTTTGTATTCTGAGAAGAAAATAATTTACAAAATATATCTGCAATAAAGTCACCCCACCAGTTTTGAAAGCAACATGTTCGTACCAGCAAAGAGCAAGTAGCTAATTGTATATGAGCATCACCGTGCACCACTAACGTGTCGAAGAGCATATTAGCGACTTCCATGGTAAAGTATTGATGTAATGGCGTCATATCTTTAAAATTGTATTCGATTGAAAAGTTAAGCAACATTTCAACTAACGTTTGCCCAAGTACACGTAATTTATCACGTGAGGCCACCTGTAAAGCTTGCATTGTTGAAATTGGTGTCGCCGGTATTGCTGTCTGCAGTGAAACTTCAAGACGATTAATTACATTTTGAATTACATAAATTTGATGCTGCAGCATAATACATTCCTATTATATTGTAATAATAATTGGGGAAAAAAAAAAAAAAAAATTTAATTTAATTTTTCTTGAATTTTATGCGCTATTTAGACGAACCTCATAGATGCAAGTGATTTTGCTATTATCTAATATCGTTACATCATCGTCACGTTGTTTATTAATAAAAGCTTGCATATGAGCAGCATTTGTCATTTCCGAGTTCAATAAAGGCGTCAATAGATCTAACAATTTACAACTTGCTAAACTATAACGGCAATGCACGTCTTCATAAAGTGAGGTAAGAGCTTTTATTTGAGCTTGAATATTTTGTGGCGGATATTTCATATAATTTAGTAAAGGATCCGCGTAACCGTCTGACTCAAGTACTACAACATGTCCAAAGAAAGAACCAATAGGTATTTTGCATTTAGTAGATGACATGCCAATCCGTCCCATTATTGTAATTTTCATATATCTGCATATAGGTGGCGGCTGAAGATCACTAAGAACCAAAGTTTTGGTACCAATATCTGGAGCAACAACTAATCGGACACTATCCGTGTCTTCATCAAAGCACCATATATCAATATGAAGTGAAGCTAAATCATCACAAGACGGTATAAAGAGATCCGTCAATAGAACGGGTGAACCAAAATCAAGTACAACATAACGGCGTGCTCCCGAATGCATTCGATCTATAACTACCATTTGTTTTGGCGGTGGAGTTAATAGTTTATGCCACGCGAATACATTATTACAATTATTATTTGAATTATCTCCATTAGAGACAGCGGCATTAACATCTTGAACATTTGAAATTTGATCAAGTTTGTTTGTGCTACCCTCGGTGGTATTAGTGTTCGCGTTATTAGACGCGTTATTTGCGGCGTTCGTTTGTTTGCCGCCACCTTCATAGATAAATTTAATTTTTGGCAAATTATTACTATATTTGGTGGTTTTAATTTTTTCTTCCGGTGTAGAATTTAATGGTTCAGTGCCACTGATTAGTGTCACATCTACGGCTGGAGTTGTTTCGGAAATTAAAACGAAAAACATTAATGACAAATTAATTTACAAATATATATACAATATACAATAGAATATATAATATAATATATAATATAATATATAATATAATATGTAATATAATATAATATATAATATATAATATAATATATATATATATAATATAATATATAATATAATATATAATATATAATATAATATATAATATAATATATAATATAATATATAATATATAATATAATATAATATATAATATATAATATAATATATAATATAATATATAATATAATATATAATATATAATATAATATATAATATAATATATAATATAATATATAATATAATATATAATATAATATAATATATATATGTAACATAATATATAATATGTAACATAATATATAATATGTAATATAATATATAATATAATATTTATATATATATTCTATATATTCTATATATATATGTATATATATATTATATATTATATTACATATTATATTATATATTATATTACATATTATATTACATATTATATTACATATTATATTATATATATATATATATATATATATATATACTTACGACCAATGCCATTCGGTTTCAGTTCGACTTTTTCCAAATCCATTTTCTTCGATTTATCCCACTTAAGTTTTTCCACAAGTTTATTCACGTTGTTTTTTACATTATTCAATAGATCGTTCACCTATAATGCAGGTTCCAAAAAAAAATATATAACAAGTTTATTACTTATATAAGAAATATAAAAAATATATGCAGCATTCAAGTATTACTTCCTCGGTATTCGATAAATCGACCAAATTCGAGAGCATCGGTGCTGCCACTAAATCTTCCACATTTATATTGGAAGAACTATTCGCCGATACAGTATCCATATTATCTATGCGAGTAGCTTCTGACGATGCGGTACAAGTAAAATGCAATTGCTCTACTTCAAGTAAACCACGTAATTGATTGCTTACGCTTTTACATCTAATTAATTGTGGAAAAGTACGCAAATCAACACCATCTGTAAATATTAAAAGTAAATCATATATATATATAGAAACGGAGAAATTCTTTTTCTCTTCATTCATTTTTCTGTTACTACTACCGATAGATGAAAGTTTTTTTAAATCAATTCCTCCCGCATGAAAAACTCCAGCATTCGTTCGTATAATTGTAGTTAAAATTGATGAAAAATTTACATTATTTTTATTGACATTTGTTAGATCATAATCAAATATTTCCGGTTCAAATGGGAAACCATAAAGTCCAAATCTGTAATTAAGCATTTTTGCATACAAAAATTTGGGATTGAATTTATAGTTTAAATTTCGCTAACCTTGTTCCTAAAAGAGCTCCATACGGATCCCAACGTTTATTCATTTCTTGAGAGATATCAGTTAAGAGTTTAATGCAAAGCTCCGGAATACCATGATAACATTTTAATGTCGATGTAACCCATGTTAACGTTGCATACCAAGATACCACGCTAGCATATTTCGCTAAAGGTAATTCATTAAAAGTATTCGCAATAGCATCTCTCATGGCAACATCTAAAGTGGTATGAGCTTGAATTTCAGTAGGAAGATTACAAATACCACTTAAAACAAGAAGAAACAGAAAAAAAAAAGTTTGTCAACATTTTTTATATGAGAAAATTTAATAAGATTCTCACGTGCTTACTCAGTTAATAAGACGACTAATTTAAGACATTTATGAGCTAAACTTCTATCGCCACGTATAATACATTGACGTAATGTATTCTCCAAGTATTTCTCTGTTAAGCAAATGCATTCGAATTGTTGAGCTAAAAGATCTGTACAATTTCCTGCAGTTTGTTTAGTAATTTGTGTCTTAATACGTTCTGATTTTGGTGAACGATAACGTTTCAGGCGAATACAACAAATCCAAATTAATATGTCCAAAGACAAATTCTTGGCCAAAGTTGAAGATTGCTCTTCACTGATAATTTTAAATAAATTCTCCAATAATTGATTACTTTCTAGCATTGCAATGCGTTGTAGACGTTCATTTGGAATTTTATTTTGTAATTTAACACCACGCACGTAAATGGATATTTCATGTAACCAATCGCAACCTAAAAATAAATGCAACAAACAACAACAACAAACAACAAAAAAATCGAAAATAAAATTATTATTATTCGGTAATGCATCATCAATAAAAAAAGGACTACTAAATAAAGTGCAAAAGCAGAATAGAATGAGACGCGATTTAGCTTAGCTTAATCATACCTATGTAAAAGTCATAACGAGCTTGTTTATTAGATGAGGTATTCGTAGGGAATGAAGTGGCAGTGGTGCTGGTTGTGGTGGTGGTAGTTGTGGCAGAGAAAGAAGATGTGGTGGAGCTTGGATTGACCTTGGTGGTATTATTGGATTGATTTTTAAAAACAAAACAATGTGATGCTGATGATGATAAATTATTAGCAAATGAAGATGACAATAAGCGCATAATGCCACCCTTGCGTACAGGTACTGAAAATGCAATAATTATCAATCACATATGAAAAATGTGCGAACGTAGTAGAGAGCGTTTATTATATCAAAAAAAAAAAAAAACATTCAAACCGATTATAGCCAGCCCCCTTTATAAAAAGCGAGCGAGCGAGCGAGCGACCGAGAACATACTTACCTCGATTTTTTGATGGCACCTCTTTTGATGGATCTGCCATAGTTTTGATATGCAATAAAAAGTTACGTGTACGTGTTTTAAATAATTTAGGTGATGTTAGTGTCACAGTTCCACTTTGTTCGCCTAGATCCATACAAGATGATAACTCCATAGGTCCAGCTAAAATCTCAGCATTATGAGTCTGCAAGTATTCTTCATTTAGAACGGGATTTTCATTGGTACCTACAAAGCCGTTAATAAAAAAAAAAAAAGAAAAAAAAAGGGAAACCAATAGAAAAAATCAAATTTTATTTCTATCAAAAAAAAATATTGCAGACCATCAAAATTTCCTAAAGGAGTATCAGCATTTTCATCTTCCATTAATTGATGTTTAAAACTGGAATGTTGTCCTTTCATGCGATAACCGAAACCGCTAGTGTTCTGTTTCAAGAGGGTTACTTGTATGGCCGCTGGATTATTACATTGTTGATAGAGAGTAAATTTTAAATCGATATGACCCAAACTAACCGGTTGTAGAAGATTCAATTCGATTATATGTTCGTCCCATGTAGTTCTGTGAATATGATGATGCGTAAGTCAAAAATAATGTATTTCTAAGTAAAATATTTGAAATTTTTTTCATTACGTATCATTATGTAGACGCCAAGTCTTTGTGAATTGTGTATCCTCTCCGTGACGCATATGCTGTGTTTGTTTGCGTTGTTTTTGCGCCTGCACTAAATCATTCCAGCAACTGGGCACCTCAGCTCCGTACATAGTAAGGTTTTCATCGAAGAGTGTAAGAGAATATAAGGTACGCAAATCGTCTAGATTTAGGTCTCCAGTACGATAAGCCAAAAGATTAGTGGCAGCAGCATTTATAGATGATGATGATGGAGACGGTGACGATTGTACTGCACCACAATGTGCATTTGATCCTGACGGACTACAATCGACTTTTATACTACTGATGTTCTGGAGATGAGTTTGCGATTCATTAGATGAATCATTTTGTTGTTGTTGTTGTTGTTGTTGTTGTTGCAATTTACCACCATCGGTTACTGATAAATCTGTGCACTCAAGAGATTTATATTCTTGTAGGACAATTTTTACATTGTTTTCCTCATCTGCATCAAGCATTTCATCGCCGGATTCATTGTCAGCATCGTTAAGTGAATAAAAGATTAAAGTCCCGCGACGAGTGCAACAACACAACCGTTCTAAACTTCGGCAATAAGCGACAGCAATAAAATGTTGTTCTTGCTCCTTAATTGTTGTAATGCATTGAAAATCTTGTAAAGAATAAATTTCTATAGTACCATCTAAACATACAACACACAAGGCGCCAAGTGTTTGACATATAGCTTGATTTCCTGTTAATTCAACCGTTCCCAAAAGTGGAAAATTGGGTAGCATGCATAATTGTTGAGGACATTTAGATCGGCTGAACGAGAGAGCCATTTTATGTTCATGCGGTATCACTCCATCAAGCCAATCAAACAAAAGTATTTGACAACCTACTGTCGAACAGTCAATTTGATCTTGACATTTATCATCATCATCCATTTGATAATCATCGTTTTCATTTTCGACGTTAGCCATTATTATTTTGTTAGTGTTTTCGTTGGGAGCTTTAATTTTTACAAGTTTAACTAACAATTGATTGCAAAAACCATTGGTTGGCATTATTTCACCTATCTCGACTAGGTCTTGTTGTTTTCCGAGAGGCTCATCATCACTTAAGGCGTTCATTCGTTTAAGTACGGTACAGCTTTCCACAACGCAATCGATTTCATCATTCATTACCAACTTAGAAGAAGCATTGCTTTCCATATTAGAATGATTACCGTTATTTTGATTGTTGTTATTCACTGAGACATAATTATTTTTCTGTTTATTAGCGGACATACTTTCCATCAGTTTCTTTTTAATATACGAGACTTCCATTTCGGTATCATCGGAAGGTATACTGCTGCCACCACCACCTCCTCCGCCCGACACAGAGGTGTCAGCAGTGTTCTCAATTAAATCGAAAACTGTTAATTCACAAAAATGATTTATCTTTTTAAAGTTCTCCTCAAAGTCAATATATTCCATTGCCGTATCGGATTTATCGCCGGATGCTCCTGCCCCCGTATTTGTTTTCTTCGACATAGGAACAAAGCCATTGCTATCGAAACTATCGGCATACTTCTCGAACATCGACGAAGTATGTGATTTATTATCATCGCGGTTTTCACCTGTAGTACCATCGCCTCCTGAAATATAAAATTAAAATCATTATCGTTTACACATATCACATAAGAATGATTTTAATAATGTTTTTGCTCTTGTTACCTGCAATCCCGCTGCCTGTAACTAGTTTCTGATTGTTCGGCTCGTTAATAACACCATCACCACTTCCTATGGTCTCCATAGAACGTTCACTCTCTACTATATTTAAGATTACCATACGCAGTAGATGTTCGCCTGATGTATGTCGTGTGCTTAAGCCAAGCACTATTTTAGATCCAACCACGCCTGCACGCATGGTTGAAGTCGATGTACATGGTGTTATCGGGGGTGCATTAGAAACATTCAAACTTCCTCCTCCATTTCCTACCAGGTTTTGAGCAGCACTCATAGCATACAATCGACTTCGTGCTCTCGAATTGGGTAGAACACAAATGGCCGTCACACGTACCCATTCGAAGCTACTATCACATTCTTCAATATTTGGATTTACCGAGTTGCCGATAATGTCTTTCATCAGTGTTGCAATATTAAAGCAATGCATTTGTTTCAAGTGACGTTCAATGCTCCAAATTGTAACGTCACCGGTATGCGAACAGCTGGTGCATAATACGTTTGCATAATCGCTGTTAGATATGACATCAAAGCCAAGAATTCCCGGTGTTTTAACTGCTGGATTCGTCGCATAAGTCACAGATAATGGAACATTTTGCGTATATTCGCCTTTAACAAACGGACACATGGGCGAATGTCGTTCATGTTCGCTCCATGGTTCATCGGTTTTTTCCCAGCAAACAAGACATACGTTACACGTAAAACACATGGCACGATCTTCTCCAGATGAAGAAGGTTGATGATAAAATCCTGCCTGAGCCATCTGATCTGGTAGTGCCCATTTGTAATCCATATGTGGCCATTTTTCAAATGTTTGCCTACGCACTGCTTCCGAATGCATTAATACACGTTGAATGTTATTACAATGCCAATTTATATCCGGAATACGTGATCCAACTAATAGATCTGTTAGGCGCTCATTAATTGCAGATGCTATAGCTAAAACAGGTATATGCCTTTCAAGCCGCTTCAGCATAATAACTACATTATTAGCTACTAGCTTTAGACTCGAATAGGGCACTTCCATACATATAGCATTCCACTGTAACGCGTAAAAGTAATTCTTATTACATATTTGTTATATTAAAGCGTAGAAGTTAATATACCCTCTGTGCTTTGATTCCTTTCTTCGCATTAGGCTGCGCATTTTTGATTTTCTCCATTAATTCATTGCTTACATCGTTAGGGCACTCCAAACCCTCCTGTTCTAAGTCTTTTAGACACGCCTGAAATATTGCAGCCTCCGAGAGCAACATCTCGAGCCGAACAATGTCATCATTTTGAGCAATGGGTGACTGCAATATTGTGTCAAGCAATAACACTCCATTGTAGTCGCCACGGAATCCTATATTTTGTCCATCCGTAATAAGGATCTTTTCTTGAAGAGGCATAAATCGTCCATAAAGCTTACAATCATTATCTAAAAAATAAAAGAAAAAAGGAAAAGCGAACACAAATATAAACTGTACACACAACGGATGAAAAAGTATTGCAATAAAATTAAAAAAATATTTTAGTATATTTGATGAAGATTAAATCAATTTTCTGTTTATTATTCCCTTCTAGAAGAATATTTAGACATCTTAAAAGCAACAGTGTTCGGTAAATGCGCGAGTTACACCGATAAAAACATATTTCGGCATACCACCATATATAGAGAAAACAAAACATGATCCTACCATTGTGCACTATAAAATTTCTATGCAGCAGAGACTGCACTCTATCCTCTTCGTACACAAAAAGCAAACATAATACAAATATATATTAATTACGGTAAACGCACATAATGAAATGTATATCTGAAATCATGACTCACACATACGCAAAAAAAAAAAAAAAAGAAAAAAAAATGAAAAAGAAAAAAATAGCACAGCTAAAACTGTATTATTCAATCAATCACAAAAAATATCTCATTTACCGTTTGCTAATTGATACGATTGCAAAATGACTCCAGAGTGAACATCGAGAACTTTCACTTGGTTATTGCTGTCGAAGACGAGTATCACATTTAAATGTGGATGATATACAATATTGCGTGTTTCGATCGGTATTTCATGAACTTCCCGACTGGAAGCTGAATTAGCAGAAGATGCGTTTGACGAGATAGCGCCTCGGCCAGAATTAAATTCCGAAGTTCCTACCTCTAAATAGCCGTCCTGCTTCAACACTCGTTGCTCTGCGGCCATGCTTACATTGATTGAAAAATTAATATTTCTACTCTTGGCCCTTTGCCTCCTAAATAATTTTATGGAAAGTCTTCGCAAAATCACACAAGAAAATTATTTGTTTTTAGTCACTTTTTCTGCCCTTTTAATGTGATGCACAGTATTGCCATACTAAAAATTATAGTGTGAGTATCCTATATCACATCAAAGTTGAATTCATTGGATTCTTAGGGCATACGCACGGAATAAAGATTTTAACTAATAATTCAAATATATGTTCTGCGTCTTTTCGTCTATTATTATTTTGCCATAAATATCGTATTTTTATTAATACTTAACTCGTCGAATTGGCTTTTTTTTTCAAATATAAATTGCTGATGAAACTATCAGTCTTGTTAAAGACAGAGATGTTAAAGTGAGTACAGATTAATAAGAGAAAGAGAGGCTAGAGTAAGTATAACGCATACATATGCAAACGAAGAATAGGTGTGTGTTTTGTTCGCAGAAATTTGCTCAGCGTAATAATTCGCATATGGATAACAATAGTGTGATGCTTCATCTCTCTTCTTCTGATAATTTCTCAGAACTCTCAGACACACTTGTTTGGAAAAAACTTACAGCTGATGAAAAACACAATAAACGAATTGGGCCAAATATCGATAACGATGATGAAATTAAAGCATGCTTTTCAAAATCAATTGCACCTGAGTAAGTAAATAATTTTATCACATTAAATTCATCAAAAACTTTTCAATATTCGCTTTAGGTTAATATTGAGTTCTTTTTGGAATTAAGCGGAGACGTTTTGTTTTTCGTCAAATTTACGCGAATTATTTCGATTATAATTAAAGCACAATTGTGATAAAATGAAGTTCAATAAATTTGTGTCTTCCTCGTGCCGAAAAAATCGCAAACATCATTTTCAAGCTCCCTCACACATACGCCGTCGTCTTATGTCTGCTCCTTTATCTAAGGAATTACGTCAAAAATATAACGTTCGCTCCATGCCCATGCGTAAAGATGATGAAGTACAAGTGGTACGCGGTCATTTCAAAGGGAATCAAGTTGGTAAAGTCGTTCAAGCATACCGCAAAAAGTTCGTTGTATATATCGAGAAAATTCAACGCGAAAATGCCAACGGCACGAATGTATATGTGGGTATACATCCTTCAAAGTGTCTAATAGTTAAGTTAAAGCTTGACAAGGATCGTAAAGCGATCTTGGATCGTCGTGGCAAGGGTCGTTTGGCAGCTTTAGGCAAAGACAAAGGCAAATATACTGAAGAAACAGCTGCCCAACCAATGGAAACTGCTTAAACTTATAGTTTAAGGTTAAAAAATACCGAAGTTTTTTTTTTTTTTTATATAAAATAAAACTAGAAAAATTAAAACAAAATATGGAATGGATCGCGGAATTAATTTTTAATTGATTTATACAAACAATGCATTTGTTTATAGATACTTTTTAGTCATCATAGCATTGCAGAAGAGAAGTTCTAGAAAACTGAATCATAATATTGTTCAGGGATACTCTAATAAGTGCAAACCGTTCAAAAACGTACTCTCGTTTAATATAATATTAATTATTATTAATACTTGGATTAACTCTTTCTTCGGCAGAACTTAGGAAATGAAATGCATACGTACTCATTAAATGATGAGCAAATATTGCATAAAATTAACTATGGCAGATGTTAGAAATTGGAAGAGCAGAATGTTTATAAATATATAGAAAGATGAAATTAATTTAGAAAATAAATTTGGCGATTTTATTCCACCATCTATTAAACGTAACTTGTATGGGCTAACACAGCTTCTTTTGCAATTTGAAATTCTAGATATGTAGGGCCATTCAAAGAAAGTTCAACATCAAAAATAAAATATCATCGTTCATGGCATTGGGATGTACGATTTTCATTATATTTAAACGATAATTTGGACATGTATTCCCTTTTAAGCACGTTGCTTGCAATTTTGGTGTTTTATATGCAACTGTTTCCGAAAATTATGCCTTTTACAGAAATAAAATTACACGCCGCAGATATAATCAAACGGGCACAAACAGATAATAAGTGCGACAATATTCACACCCGTGTAATTATTATGGTCTCACAGTTATTTCATCTGAACAAAGTACAAACGTTGTTGAGGCTGTTTGTGTTGTTGGATTTAATAAATAGATTTAATTGTTATACGTTGAAAAGTTAGAATGTTAAAACCATTAAATCGGATTTGAACAAATCTACTATTAGGTTCATTCTTTCAATTTGGTGCATAATAAAAAGCCACTGATAACCGATCATGTCTGGCTAACCGAAAATACTACTAAACGATAACTTTCTTTCTTTAATTGTAAATGTTTCTGAATTTAATTTGTAAATGACTGTACACAGCAAAAAAGATAATTTTGCTTATTCACTGTAACTTCGATATGAAAATGAGCTTCAGCGTTCGAAAAAATAGTGTGAAAACTTGTAATAATTAAAAAAATTTGGGTTTATTTACCACAATGCCACAATAATTTCTTTGCTACATACATACGTCATATCCTATAAAACCTCTCATAACATATGTTTGGTTTAAGAAATATATAATTATCTTTTTTATCTAAAAAAAAGTATTCTAATCTATGAAAGGGAACAGTATTTGTAATTAGGAACAATACTTCTATTCACAAGGAATCCTTAAGCGGTGAATACAGTGCACTAGCGCTTTGCTTGTTTTATTTCGTGCAGCTTCAATGTGTTTGCAGTCATATTTCTTTCTTTTTTATTAAACAGATGTTTTCTGACAATAGGACTTTTGTTTTTTTTTTCTCCCCGTTTTTTGTGTTTAAAAACTATGGCAGCCATATCTGAAATTCTTTTTTCTTTGTTTGTAAACAAAAGATTTTTGATCGAAGTGAAAAATTAACTGAATTTACAATGAATAAGAATTATATTCAATTAACTAGTAATTGGTGTAGAAGCGGTGGATGTGATTTTCGTGAAGCATTCCTATATCAAACTGCAGATCCAGATGTCTTTATTAAGTACAAAAATTATATTAATTTATCTAGAAAATTAATATCGCAACAATGTCTTCGGCAAAAAAAAAAAAGAAAAAAGAAAAGCAAATAATTAATTTAATTTAGTCTTAACCCCTAGGTCAGATGTGTTGTCCCTTAAGGGGCTTTTCAAGATTTTTACATATTCCGTTGATTCGAGTATGTCCATCGGAATTGAGTCGTATCAAAGAAATGAAAATTTTTTTATTTCTCATCTCGTTTATATTAGCAGATAGGAGGGGGAGGTTCTTCTTTTGCTTTTTTATTGTTTTTATTGTTACAAATTTCTTGACGAACTTAGTTAGTTTAGATTGATATGTGTTGCTGTCTTCCTTTGTTTAGTCTCGTGGCGCAATGATATTTAATATTCTTGGACATTTTCTTATAGTTGTTTTCGAAAACGCCATAACAACTAAGCACTTAAGATTGTTCATCATTCATTTTTTTATGGTCTTATATATACGATTCATTTTATACAGGAGATGTTGCCTTCGTTTATAATGTAATAGATGCATTTACCAACGATGGGTAATTTTTTGTTTCAATAATAATATATTGGGAGATGATAAATTTGGAAGAATTAAAAAATTCTAAAAAATTTGTTTAAAATTACAAGTCGTTTTCAAAACAAAATGCCACGAGAAAAATTTCTAAAGTTTATGATACAAGTATTCCAATTATTTTACTTTACTAACCAATTCTACGTGGAATTTTGCTTAAAATAATAATTTCAATAAGACATGCAATGACATTTATAGGCACCATTTCCATTTCATGTTTCTCCAGGCAGAACTTAACTTAAATAAATAAATTTGATTCGAGAGCATTTTCTAGGACGCGATTTTTGCCTTTTTTACGCTCTGTATACATATAACGGCGTTGGAAGCGCGAAGCATCCTTCGTACTTAGTTTGGGGAAAAAGAAATCCATCCAATCTTATGTGAACTTCAGGACTTTATTTAACTTTTCGAATTGGAATATAATGGATTTCTTTTTCCCCAAACTAATATAAATCTTTAGAATCAGTCGAGAGAGAAATTGTAAAATGCTTTTAAATAGCTTGAGTTCGTTGAAACAAATTTGAAAAATATTTTCCTAAGTATTTCCCCATTTATCAAAAGATATTACATAATCTTAATATTAAAAATTTTTAAAGAGAAGTCCTTCAATTATTTACAATATTTTTCAAATAATTACAGACCACCGCTTGATGAACTTTTAGATGAGAACAGAGCAATATTACTCTCTAATCCGAAATTAGAAGAAGAAAAATGTGAATTATGCGTAGAACTTTTCCCGCATTACAAAATTCAAGCCTTCAATATGGTTTGCAATGTGCCGAAAATAGAAATATTCCAGGGTCCTTTAAAAGAATATATGGAGACGGTCTATGGTTTTTTAATAAATGAAGAAGATGAAGAACCAGATACTCATCATAATTTAGAATTACAATGCTATAGATATGATATAGAAGTCGATAAATCTGGTGTTACCGAAATAGCAATACGAGTAAGTAATGCAAGCATGATTTTATTAAATTTTTTAAAGAAGAAGAATATTAAAAAATTAGCTCTTAATTTTTTTTTTTGTTTTTTTTTTTCATAGTTTTTAACAGGACTTTCTGAAGTGTGTATATTCGGTATTTATATACAAATTGCACCCAATCCTAATGGTATAACATCTTTAATGCCAAATACCATTGGAAAGATTAATGTGGAAAATGTGCAAAATATGCTTGAAAATAGTATGCAAAAAACTACACCATCCGCTGAAAAATATAAAAAATTTTTAGAAGCCATCATTAAATCTGGCAATAGTACACCTGCTAAAGGCTCAGCACTTATTAATCAAAATTTTAAAGCACTTAATCAACATGATGAAGCAGAAGCGAAATTAGCTCAAATGAATTCAAATAACGATAAAACTGGTGGTTTTGATATGACAATGACATATTTAATGGAACGTATAGATTTGCGTTTTAAAGAATTCGAAAATGTTATTCAACAACGTATTAATGATATGGAACAAAGACAATCCGCTAAATTGGATAAAATTTTGAATTTGCTTGAAAAACAAGAGAAAAGCAATTAATATGATACAACGCGTAATATCTAAAAAGTTGCTTTGGTGTCAACGGTGATTTTTCAAAATGAATTGAAATAATTTTTATTCTCTTTTATATTTTTTAATTAGAATATATGAAATTAATTTTGTAAAATTCGAAGAATGATGAGAAATTGAATTTGAAATGATATAATGGAATATATATATATATATATATATAGATTTATATATAGAATTGCGCTTTAAAGAACTCGAATCATCCAACCACATAGATAATCCGCATATTAGATAAAAATTTTAAATATATTGGGAAAACAACAACAACAAGTAATTTGCTTAAATTTAGTATTTGTATGTCCCTAGATGTCAAGACTAGTTCTTAAAAATCACTTGAAGTAATTTGTACACTTTTATTCTTAACTTCTTCTTAACTATAATAAGAAATTAATTTTATGATATTATATATATATATATGAGGGGTAAACTCTCTTTTTCAACTTATCTTTTAAACTCATCAATCAGAATCTGAATCGCTAGTGCTGTCCTCATTTGTACGTTGAGCAGTTGGTGGATCATAAAAATGTAATTGCTTACGCCATATCTTTATTAAACCATCAAAAGCTCGACGGCTATATTTTTCATATTTGTCCGGTGTTACAGGATGATCACGAGTGCGTTCCAATCTAAGAGAATAATGTATTTTTTCATTTATCTATAAATGTTTTTCATCCTTTTTTTTTTTTGATTTCGAAAGTAACAATATTTTAAAAATGAAGAAAAGAATTAAATCTTTCAAAAAATAAATACTTTAAAATCTTAAGGAAACTTTTGCCCGATAATATATGAATGAATTATTGCTCATCCGATAATAGTTTCTAGTTTATCTAGTTAATAAGAAGAGAACATGTCTTAAGCAATGCAAACTTGAATAAGTATTAATCAATAGAATATATGTGTGGTATGGACATATGCATGGACGGTATTGATAGCAGTTGAACAATTATATATTAAATGATGAAGTCTCTAAAGAGAAAAATTGGTCTTTTTATTTTATATATTTTACCTGGGTACCAGTTGAATATAACGTTCATACGCTTCTGTATTTTTCCCATAATCAATTTGTTTCTGACGTCTAGACAAAACAGCGGGATCAGTTTCAGTCTTACGCTTCGATACTGAACAACTGTTCGGACGTGAACGTTTCTCTCCACCTTTACTTAAGTAACGTACTTGGTTGCCTCTGCCGCTACTATCGCTATTTGGACTAGTGGAATGATCATCATCTTCTTCTCGTGGTCGACGCCTTTTAAAAGGAGTTTTTATTTTGTCTTCTCGAATATGGCGCTCAAATTTTTCTTCATTGGCATCATCAAGAAACTTAAAAGATAAATTACGCCGCTTATCATTCGCATTATATGCTCTATTAAACTGAAAAATTTCAATTGGAACTGAATGGGCCGCTTCATAAGATTTACATATTCCCTAATAATAACACTTACACATTCTTCACTTTGCTTTGCCCAAGATTCAGGTTTTTCTGATGCTGTTTTTTCCGTCGACATTTTTCAATTTATAGCAAATTATCAACACTTAAGGCTTCTCCACATAAAATTTTTGTTTGCTTCGCTCGCATCTGATAGATGGCAAATATTTAATACATAAAGAGCGGCTTGAGTTTACGTTACCATATCGTTTAAATAATGAAAATAAAAATGAGTAACATCTGATTTAGGAAATTTTTTCTTTTTTTTTTGGTCTGTTGAAAGCGGTTGGAGGGAAGTATTCCTTCAGTAGCTAGGAATATGTTTTATTGATTTTATGATCAATCAATAATGATAGGTGGGCAGACAAAGGGCATTTGGCCGGTGTTAAATTTCATATAATGACGTATGAATTCAACTGACGCTGATTTGATATGTAGTATGAACAGTTTGTGAACAGACCTGCTTTAAGTGAAAGTTCAGAAATGGAACTTGATGAGAAGTATTCTATTATAAATTAATTTATTAACATAGGAAATGGACAGTTCCACTGAACTAGATTATAGTTCCTTAAGATAGGCAAGAGTTGTGAGCACGAAAGGTACTGCCAAGATTTTGACGCGTATCGGAAAGGCCAAAAGAACGCGCCTGATGTTGTTACAAATAAAGAAAATAAAAACAATCAACATATGATCTAGCAATATTGAGAAAGAATATATGTTCTTCTTCTTCTTAACGTATTCAGCAAATAACAACAGATAACTTGCTGCGTTGCTGTAAAAAAGGCTTAGTACGAACACGAAGTACTGTTTAAGTCTTAATAAAGTAAGCGATTGTTTTACGTTAAACGTCACTTCTTCTTCTTTTAAATGGATTTAATTGAAACGTTTAATTATTCTTTTGTTGATTTTTATAGCGGGATTTTTTGTTAAAAATCAGCCCAACAATGTAAACTCAAAGCGTATGATTTGAGGGGAATAAAGAAATAAGAAAATTAATATGAAAATGATTAAAACCATTATTCGGTTTTATTAATGCGGAATTTGAAAATCCAGGCGATTTTAACATTAATGCCTATTAATTCTATTAAACATTCGATCTTTATAGCATTATTAATTTAATGTGAAACACTACAATATCTAAATCAAAATAGAAAATCATCTTTTCTTCTTCTTAAAGTATTCTGCAAATATCAGCAGACGATTTATTGTCTGAGCGCGTGAGAAATAAGCTCAGCCTGAAGACGGAAATACCTTTCACTTCTCGAATTTGAAAGGGGAATTTTTCGTATTGGGTTTTATTGAAATTTTAAATTTTTACCTTTAGAATAATGATTACTCTGAACATTAAGCACTAAAACATTTCTAATCTTCAATGTATTCAAATGGCTCCGGAGGTTCAGGTTCTTTCACATCATCATTCTTGGGTCCGTAAGCAGCCACCGGTTCAACTAACTCTTGATCGGTTTTGCCAGTATGTTGCATTACAATAATGCCTCCTATGGTGACATCTTTTAGAGGCATATACGTTTGATTTTCAGCCACACTTATGACTTTTAATTGCTGTCGCACGATTCGAGCTGGATTTTGCAATATTTCGAAGTTGGGCTCCGGCTCTTTTTTATCCTTTTTGTCTTTGTCTTTGTCTTTGTCACCTTTATCAGACGAATCTTTATCGTCTTCTGGTTTTTTATCATCTTTTTTCTTTTTCTCGTCAACCTTTTCATCAGTTTTTGATTTGTCCTCTTCCTTCTTCGATGTTGCTGCAGAATCTTTATTGTCCTCGTCGACTTCCATTTTTTCATCTTCTTTCTTATCTGCTGTTTCGCGACGTTTCTGACGAGCTGCAATTGAGAGGACGGCAGTTGCTACTTTTTCCCGTTCTTCCGATTTCTTTTCTTCCAACGGAGCCGGATATGCATATAAAGAAGGCTTTGCAGCTGATTTAAATTCCATTTTCGGCATTTTAAGATCGGAATTAAGGGCAATTATACATGTAGGTGTAAAAGCCAAAGATAGAGCATGAGCCAGAGGAAACCAATACCAATATTGGGTAAACACTAACATGCCGACTACCGCTTGAAGATTAGTATGGCCAGTACGAGACTGTAAAGATAAAGTGCAATTACGTCCACCAGCATCGATTATGCCTTGAGCTAAAATAGCTCCATATTTCGCCATTACATCTTCGTGTTTATTTATAATAACTTCGGCGTATAATTGACGGAAAAAATTTGTTTTGGCGCAAGTTTGATCTGTGTGTTGTATTAATATCATGGCAGAAGCTATCAAAGCACCTTGACGAACAAAATTAACCGGATCAAATTTGACCATAGGCTCTAATAGAGCAATTGCTTCACGTAAACCCGTGCCAGCACATGCGATACCTAAAGCCATTGCAGCACCGTAGCGTACGTGCGGATTGTAAGACTCGGCCAACAAACTAACAACGGACGGACATTGCTCAGGAGTGCGAAACAATATAAAACCAATAGCTGTAACGGCAGCACGTCGGACATCGTCGTTTACGTCAGAAACAGCTACATGAAGTAGTTTTCGAATTGCTTTATTGCTACCGGTACCATTATATGCCATAGCAATCGTATACATGCCAGACCGGCGTAAAACTGGGTCTTTGTCTGTAGAGAGGCTGGTAACTAATGGATCCGATTCCTCCAAACGTGCAAACATGGTTAAGGAAATACCAACAGCTAGACCACGTAAAATTTTTTCATGTTGAGTCTCTTGCGCATAAGAAACCATATCTTCAATCGCTTGGGCATTTTTCGAACCTAACATAACCATTCCCATAGCTATACCGGCAGCCTCGCCTGTAACAGCGTCGTCTTGATAAAGATTGAATTTCAATTGTTCATATAAATCTTGACGATGTGTGCCCATTGCAGCTAAGCCTAAACCTAAACAACCGCCGTGGCGTACATTCTCATTTTGAGCGTCCTTCAGCTGCTGCAGAAGATAATCGATTATATTAGCTCCATGATTGGCATGAATCAAGCCCAAAGCATATAAGCCACCACCCTCGGAATAACCAGAACTAGGTCCGGTCTCCTTAGGTAGGTAACTTTGCATCAGAGCTAAAGAATCTTTTTCATGGCCGCGATGTATAACACCTAGAGAAGCAGTAGCTGTTAGTTTAGCCCAATTGGTAGCGCGAGCCAACCAGTCCAAGTTGTCGCGTAGAAACTGATCAGATGTGGTTCCACTGTGCATGAACCCATTGGCAATTACTGTTGCTGTATGACATATTGAAACCCTTACGGCTTCTTTAGTACTGCGTAGGATTTGCAAATCGGCATGATTACTACGTATAAGGAATTGCAACTGCAAATCGATGGTGACTTCGCCGGCAAGAATAGAAATTAATTTTTCGATATTCTTTTGATGAGCTTTTTCTGAATCATTTAAAGACTCTACAGATCGCTCTATTTTTACATCACCTATTTTACAATACATAGACGATAAAAGGATAAAGATAAGAAGTTTTAATATCCATATGCGACAGGTACTAACCATCAGTATCTATTGTTTTAGAATTTTCTGCGTCTTTGGCCTTCTCCTCATCTGTTTTTGAAGAGGGCACATTGGTACCTTGAGGTTTAAAAGTACTAGGCAAAGCCGTAGGTATAGGAGCAGTCTCTTTCAGAGCTTGCAAAACATTACCTAGAAATTCTTGGGTGGCGGATTCATACAAATCAAAAGCGATCTGATATGCCATTAAATTACTGGCATCTTGAGCGGATCTAGTAAGTTTATCTAAAACTTCTGCAACAGCCAATGGATCTTCAAGGAAAATCAGACATTGGCACATATTTACATAGTCTGGTACACCTAAATCACGATAGAGGCCAACTAGACAACGCAAAACCTCATTGCGAAATCCTCGGTTTTGAATTAAGGACATTGTCACATTGTAAGCATATGCCAACATACCAGCAACATCGTCTGATTTCATAATAGATTTTTCAAAAATATCCATTCGACGAGTCTCCAAGGCAATGCCCAAAGCTTGACGATACTGACCATCTTCCAAGCAACGCTGAATCATACGATTAACAATACCTTCTAAACGAGAATCAACCGGTTTTGCATCTTTAGGATTTTCAATTGCAGCCACACGCTGAGCTATATAAAAATCGATGCATTTGGCAATAATAGTCTCTGTATATTCATTACGAGCATTAACATCGAAAAGCTCTCCTGCACCCAAAGCATAAGTCAAAGCATCCTCAAAAGAACCTAAATGATAGAAAACCTTTGAAGCCACCATGCCAGCCAATTTATGTTCAGGAAAAGTGCGATCTTCATGTAACATTTCTATTTTCTCAATCGATTCTGATATTTCCGGCCAAAACTCATCAACAATATGATCCAGCTTTTTTAAAGCAAATATCTTCAAATCTGACATTGGCTCATCGAGCAATGATATGATACCGCCTGCAGAAGTTAGACTCATTTTCGCTCTTAAACCAACCACTCCCTTTCAAAGTAAAAAAGAACACTTAGTAGCTAGAGCAAATATTTAAAAGAAATTATCAAACTAACCTTAATTTATATGAACACTAAAGGAAAGGAAATTTTCACCGATAATTAAAAACTAAATGCAATAAACTCTATTGCTTTTGCATTAAAACACACGCTCGGGAATTATATTTATTTAAAATATTTAATCTTCCTTTCAGAAGAAGAAAATTAGTCGGTGAGAAAAACTGCAAATCACTCGAATTGTTGGCTTTTTTTTCTTTATAATATCTTGAATATCATGAGCTGTGTTGCCAGTTGAAAGTATTTATCTTAATGTTATTGACTTTAGAGTTGAAGGAATGAAAAATGTATTGAACGATGATGGATTTGGAAATTTTGCTTACAAAAAATTAAAGAATTAGCTGAATATAATAAATTTAAAAATATATTGTCATAAATTTAAATTTCGATCAACATTTTAAAACGTTAAACATTAATTCTTGATAATAAAGTTTTTCACTGTAAAAATGTAAAAATGTTTTTATTGTTTTCTTTTATAATAAAATGTATTAGGAAATGTTTTCCTTTCCATGTTGTTTTCCTTTTTTTATATCAAATTTAAAATCCGAAATTTTCGAATGATAAAAATTACGAAATTTCTAATTGATCTATTCTATTATAGGATTTAAGTCGAAATGAAAGTTCGATTTGCGCTATTGTATAAAAGTTTCGGTTATAAACAAAAATAATTTTCTTAGTTTTTGTACAGCAAACTATTATATATTACATAATAATAGCATTTTGTTGGCCTGTATATTCAGATTATTAATTATATTCTCCTTTTCTTTTTTTTTTGATTTCGTTCGCTTCTTTGGACACAATTCTTATATCGTAATTTTGATATATTTGCAATGATGAGTTATTTTTGTTAATTATATTAAATGTTAAATACAATACATTTTTATTAGCTTTATATATAAACAAAGCTAAAGATAAATATTTATTCAAAATATTTATTTATCTCTGCAATCGAAGAATAAAATTGGTAAATTCTAAGAGTTACAGGCTTTTTGATAGCAAATTTTAGCAGATAAAAGTATTGCCATTTGAAGGAATTTGTTTTATGTTTATATTAGGATCTGATTGATTGAACGAAGTCATTAGTAACAGGTGCTACAAGTAATTGCAAATTAACTTTAAATTGTTGCAAAATTCTGATTAACCCTTTTTTTGTTCTTTAGAGTTCAATATTGATAAATTATTGTATAAAAGTTTGATTTAATTACAAATCAACTTTCGGTTCAAATAATTATCGGGTTTTTAACACTCATACATTACAGTTTCTTACAGCATTTAAATGCAAACGTTTTGCTAAAAAATGTCTTCTAATGGCAATGCTGTCAAATATATGTTATTGTATAGTAGTAGTTGTAGCAGTTGTGAGATGATTTTCTGTGCAAACGAATTCTAGGGGCAGTTTGTTCTAAGCCCGTTAACAAGTACGTTATTATAACGTGTGAATAAAGAATTATTAATTATATTAACAAAAAAAAAAAAAAGAAACCAATTTATCATCATCAACATTTAGAACGCATTCGTGGCAATCAACTGATTATTAATTCTCATCGCAACTAATAAATAAAAGGCAAAAAAGAAAAAGAAAAAACAATAATTAGGCATTAAATGAATAAATTTTATAAGTACAAAAAGAACAAAAAGCAGTTTATTTAAAAGTGTGTGTCTTTTGTTGTTGGTTTTTGTTCAAATTAAAGAATTATTAAATAAAAATAATCTTTGACGTCAATTAAACTACACTTTTTTGTTAACAATTATTCTGATTTTCCTTTTGAATGATTATGAAGTCAGTCAAATATTTGTAAAAATAACTGTAACTTTTGCCGATTAAAAATTTACTATGAATAGAACTCGGAAAAAAATTACTCGTCCGCAAAATCCATACTCAACCGCAAATTTTTTCTCACGTTGGAGTTTTTGGTAAGTTTTTCATATTTTAAATATGAGTAAGTAGAGAGACTTTAAAATAAGAGAGTGCGAGAGAGACTGTTTTGAGTAAATGAAAGAAAATCATAAATGTATTGAAATGTTTGAAACACTATACCTGCTGTGGACTGGTAAAACTCTCAGTTTTTTTTCTCACGTGCAAATTATTTCATGTTTTCAGTTTGCACATCACATCCTATGCTAATATGTAGGAAAGTGCATCTTGATTGATTTGAAATATGTAGCGTAGCATAGTATTTATTACTTCGACATTAGAGTGACTAACGTATAAAAGGAAGGAGGACGGAAAAGAAAGGAATTTTTTCTTGAAAATTTATTGCTTTTCTTTACCTATTTTATGAATTCAGTTAACTGAAAATGTTGCCTTATCTCCTGATATTTCTTGTGCTTGTGAAATTTGTCTGGCATTCTTCCTAAATTTACGAGTTTACGGTCTACTTTAAGTAATGTTAGTCACAGATTGATTTGTTTGTTTTTGTTCTATATAAAGATTGCTACAATGCTACAATGCAAAGCCTTAATGACTATCAGTCGATACTTTTTTAGTGATTTCTAAGCAAAAATACTTTTTACTCCATTCAAAGCACTACATTCAACTTAGAAAATATTTTTTTTTTATAGAAAAATGGATGAAAGACTTCTTTTGCTTAAACTTATGGTTTTTATTGTATTCTCTGGTTTTAGTTTAAACGACAATTTAAAACGGTATGTAGTCGGACAAAATCGACTATTAAATACCTTACTCGAATTTGTTTAATGCAGTTTTTAAGTTATTTTCGCCATGGAATACTAACAAGTAAGAAAATTATATTCGGTTGTACCGAATCTTTTGTACCCATCACCTTTATCTTAAAAAAAGGGGGAAAAATTAAATTTTAATATATGGGCGTGGCAGATTTTTATTTTATAATTGAATACCGTGGAACACAACCAGCCATGGAATACAATGGAAGACCACGAGAAAAAAGACGTGCTTTCATCTCGTACTGTACGCGTGGCCTGTGATCGATTTGACCAATTTTCAATATCAACCTGCGTACAAGAACTTCCAATGTTTCTGTGCAATTTGAAGTCAATATCTTTATTTTTGCGGCCAGGAGAATGTTTACCACAGACATTACACAGATGGACAGAGGGAGGCTTAAATCGACTCTAAATTTGATGCTAATTGAAAATATATATGCATTTTGTGAACAAATGAATATACCCCTCAACTTCGGTGGTGGGTATAAAAATTATACATTATTGCCATGAAAGGTCTAGTTTTCACGGGAACTCTTATATAAGAAAGTGTCCGAAATATAGACCTATAAGGTTGAAACTAAAATTTATAGAGAGTAGATTGTATTGTCATATAAAAGATTATGTTTTTTAAAAGCGTTTATACAGTGGGAAATTAAAAAAACAAACGAAACATGGTCATATTTTGCATATTCATTTAGTCGGGCAAAGTTATAAAACTGAGTTTTCGTCATATATATATATATCTTTTTTTGTTTGCATAATAATCTCCGAGATCAAGGTGATTTTATTTAAAAATACAATTTCAAATGATTTCTATATTGTAGCACATGTTAATAAACCTTCGTTCGGTCTTGCAGTCAAAGATGATATTTATGAAGCGGGCGACATCATATATTATTATTTTTTTTAGTTATTAAAAGCTTATCGCTATTCTGTCTTATTATACCTGGTAGCGTAGCGCCGTACACGAGGTTTATTTTTCTCGTTTGTTACTCCATGCCAATGTACACATTTTCACACGTTCTCAAATCGGCAACTTAAACTCTTAAATAAAGCCTTAACTTAAACCTTAATTTAAACTTTAACTCACACTTTAATCAAAACCTTAACTAAAACCTTAATGTAACTAAAACTTTAACTTAAACTTTAAGTAAAACCTAAACTTAAACTGTAATTAAAATTTTAACTTAAACCTTAACTTAAATCTTAGCTAAAACTTTAACTGAAATCATAAACCTTAACCTAGACATTAACTTAATCCATAACTAAAACCGTAGATCAAATCTTAAATAAATAATAAAATAAAATAAAAAAAATAAAGCCTTAACTTAAACCTTAGCTAATACTTTAACTTAAAACTTAAATCTTAACTAATACTTTAACTGAAACCTTAAGTAAAACCTAAACTTAAATCTTAACTAAAACATTAACCAAAACTTTAACTAAAACCTTAACCAAAACCTTAACTAAAACCCTAACTAAACTTTAACTAACACTTTAACCAAAACCTTAACTAAAACCTTCATTTAAATCTTAACTAGCACTTTAACCAAAAGCTTTTCTAAAACTTCAACTTAAACCTTAAGTAAAACCTGGACTTAAACTGTGATTGAAACTGTAACTAAAACCTTAACTGAAACCTTGACTTAAACCTTAACTAAAAGTTTGGCTTAAACCTTAAGTAAAATCTTAACTTAGACCTTAACCATACCATAACCCTGAAACTATAAGTTATAGGCTGTAGCAGACATTAAACGAAAAATCATAGCAAATATTTGCTAATATCCTAAAAAACTTTAGTACAGTAATGGGCGTGGTACGTTTAAAAAGCCTTTTGAACACACTCAAAAGCCTAAACCATATATGAAATATTGGACCAATAATTTATAACGCCGCCTTATCTTTGATAAATATTTGTTACTGTTACTTATAAAGTTTCTTATCCATCAAGCGAGACACTTACAATTAATGAAATCTTTTGCAATATTTGTGTACTGGTATGAAGTATATATATATATATATATATATTAAAGATCAAAGATTCATTGCAAGGCGTATATATAATCGTTATGATTAATTTTATTCATTTCTTCATTAACCAAGTTTTCTAGTGTTTCTATTTATGCGGTGTCACATTTTTTTTCTTTGTTAACCGTCAATGCATCAGTCGGATACATTCGTTTCGTTATTGTTGTTGCTAGAAAAATTAATTAATTCCTCATGAATCATAATGCAAGCTGGATCGAATAGTTTAAACCTTCGTTCATAAAAAAAAAAAAAAAAAAAAAAAACAAAAAAAAAAAAAAAAAAAAAAAAAAAAACCTAAAGCAAATGTTTACCTAGTTTCTGACGAGGGGATTACACTTTCTTGTATACGTCTGGCTAAAAATAGAGCAGAGTGTGTCTCAACTTCAATATAATAATAATAATAATATAACGAAAGGAGGTAAGGAGCAGTTATTATCAAAACAAATCCAAACAATAATCTAAAACGTGAATGATGAAGCAGGTGATGACTAAGAAAAAAAGTTTTGTGATGACATTTTAAAACGGGGAAAAAGTTATTCGTGAAGAGGTTACAAGAGCATCTTTGAACTTTGAAACGTCCTTTGCAGATCATAGTGTTCAGTCATATTCATTGTAATTTGTAAGTCATAACCCGATATATATATATTTTTTCCAAAACTTATATTTATTTTTTTTTTAAGTTCCAATCTAATCTTCCAATATAAAGTTCTTCATTAACCGATATCTCCGATATCAATCATTTCTGAAACTATATCTCTCAACTTCTCTACATTGTTCTGAGAAACATAACGATACTTTATGATTTAAGTCAATGGAACAACCGGACAACCGTCTGACTTATGCTACACAAGTAAAAGGTTGGAACAACGCGGTCGATGGGTAAACAAAGTGATCACATGACTAGAATGATTTTTTAAAGGATATAAAAAATTAAAGGTTACAAAGCGATCAACAAAGTTAGCATATTTTTTTGTTATCGAGCCGGAGGCTGTAATAAATTAAAACTCACTGTTAGTCATTTGCAAAATGAGAGCAAATTTTCAGGGGGGTAGACGCGTAAGTAATGAAAATTTTCTACTTCAATCGTAAAGATATCAAATTTTTTCAAATTTTGATAAGATATCATATATAAAATTCTTCTAAGAAAACTTCATTACAAACCAGTAAAGAATTAAACAAACAATCTGAGGAAGG
>KK351491.1:53061-70080 GCA_000671755.1 Glossina brevipalpis
CAATTGAAATTGAATTGAAATTGAATTGATATTCAATTGAAATTGAATTGAAATTGAATTGATATTCAATTGAAATTGAACTAAAATTCTATAAGGAATGACTTGGAATGAACCTGAAATTAAATTGAAATTGGACTGAAATTTTTTGTAGCAGTGAATTGAAATTGATTTATAATTGAATTAAAGTTGAATTGAAATTGAATTGAAATCGAATTAAAGTTGAATTGAAATTCAATTGAAATTGAACTGAAATTGTATTAGCAACGAATTGAAATTGAATTGAAATTAAATTAAAATTGAATTGAGACTGCGTTGAAATTCTATTAGCCATGAGCTGAAATTGAATTGAAAGCGAATTGAAATTGAATTGAAATTGAATTAAAGTTGAATTGAAATTGAACTGAAATTCTATTAGCAACGAAATGAAATTGAATTGAAGTTGAATCGAAATTGAATTAAAATTGGATTGAAGTTGAATCGAAATTGAATTAAAATTGAATTGAAGTTGAAACGAAATTGAAATAAAATTGCATTGAAATTGGAAATGAATTGAACTTGAATTGAAATTGAATTGAGATTGCTTTGAAATTCTATTAGCCATGAACTGAAACTGAATTGAAATTGAATAGAAATTGAATTGAAATTGAATTGATATTCAATTGAAATTGAACTGAAATTGAATTCACAATGAATTGAAATTGAATTGAATTGAAATCTAGTGTTTGCAATTAACAGATATCTTTTAGGCGGATTTTTGAATTGAAAAATTTCGCCTATAATTCTATTTTTGCAGAAAATTTGCAAAAATAATTGACAAATATTTCCTTTCTACTTTTCTTCAATTTGAAAAATTGCTTTTTTAAATAAAAATTAATTTTACTTTTAATTTCACAGCATTCATATGAGTGGTTAACAAAACAAGGAATATTTCATTTTGACAACTGTTGCCAAATTAAACATCTGTTAAAATAAATTCACTTTCATTTGGTTTTTATTAATTATCTTATTTCTCACTGAAGATTAACACATTGCGATGATGTTCATTTCGGTATTATCAAAACACATCATTATAAATAGAAAAGTTAGGCCGCTGACTGAGATGAAGTGATACATAATAATATGATTAATTTTCATAAATTTATTACTTATACGCTCTGCTCTGACACATAACTATTTTTCTTTTCATTCATTTAAATAATAAATATAAATATTTTACAAAAATTTAAATGAGGAGATTTGTAGTTGCCATCAACGAAAGGGAAGAAACGCTTAACATGTTGACCTGTGTGCAATAACTACAAATATGCATTAGAAGCTACATGAAGCAGCAAGATTTTGGTCTACCTGTCCACATGTGTCCATCCGTTCGTCTGGGTGGGGACGGTGCGATTTTCAAAAACTTATAATCGTAAAAATCGTAATCGAAAAGCAGAGAAGTAGGCCCTTAAGCTGGAAGAGTTCTGCGATCTGTTGTTTATCACGACCACTAACAAAAGTCTTTGAAATTTATCGAAGTTTTGAACCAATTGACAAGTTCGCTTCTAATACAATATTTTGCTTTTCTTATAGTTCGATTTAAATTGGAGAACCACTCGTCTTGTATTTTCTTACTTGTTTTAACTGTTGTTTTTTATTATATCTAAAATACTACTTAATTTTTAATTGTTATTAAATAAACACATACCTACACGATGAAGTACTTCATGTAAAAAACAATTAAGAAAATTTGTTGAGCTTCTCTTGCTTTGTTCTCCTATTTTATATAGAATTAAGTGAAAAGTTGCTACCGCCAAGTAAACAATTAACGGTACAAAAATATTTACATATATTTGCATAATTAATTTATTGTGTCACGCTAAGGAAAACAGATTATTTAATGCGGTTTAAGGGAGGTTTGAATATTTAAAAAAAAATATGTATACTCTAAATGTAACAAGGCTAGTTGTCTGGCTTAAATGTTAACATAAGAAGAATAAAAAAAAAAAGAAAAAAAAACGAAATTTAAAAAAAAATCTCTTTCAATTCTTCTTGCATGGTTTTGACACGCAAAACAAAAAAAAAGAAAAAAGAACAAGCAAGAAAATTATATTCGGCTATGCCGAATCTTTTATACACATCTCCTTTATCTTAAAAAAAAAAAAACGGGAAAAACTAATGTTTAATAGACGGGCATGACAGATTTTTCTTTTTTTGCGGAATACTGTGGGATACGTCCAGTCTTGGAATACCATGGAAAACAGCCGGAGCAAAGCAACCAGAAAACAGACGTGCTTTCAGCTTATGATGTAGGCGTGGCCTGTGATCGCTTTGGATTGTTTACCATAGGTATTACACAGAAGGACACACGGACGGATGGAAGGACAGACTTATAGACAGACAAACTGACGGACAAACCTTATAAAGACGGGCAAATGGACGAACAGATGGACGGATAGACGGACGGAAGGACAGATTAACGATAAGACGGACGGACAAACAAATTGACGAACGGGAAAACCGACAGACAAACATTATAAAGACGGGCGAACGAACGTACAGATGGACGGATAGACGAACGGACGGACAGATTAACGGATAGACGGACGGACAGACAAATTGACTGGCGGGCAAACCGACAGACGGACGGACTGATAGACGGACGGGCTGGCGGACGGGTTGGTAGACGGACGGACAAACTGCTAGACGGACGGATGGACGGTCGGAGTGGTAGTCGGACGGATGGAATGGTAGACGGACGGATGAACGGTCGGAGTGGTAGGCGGACGGATGGAATGGTAGACGGACGGATGGACGGTCGGAGTGGTAGGCGGACGGATGGAATGGTAGACGGACGGACGAATTGGTAGACGACTGGTAGAAGGGCGGACGGATTGGTAGACGGGCGGACGGACGGACGGACTGGTAGACGGACCAACAAACGGAAAGACAGCCAAACTGACGAACGGAAAGACGAACACACGAACATGCTTAAATCGATCCTAAATTTGATGCCGATGTTTCCTTCTGAACATTACAAACCACATGACAAAATGAATATATTCCTCGCCTTCGATGGGGTTATAAAAAGACATTCGCCGGTTTTGTTATATGCATGGCGGCCTCTTAAGTGGTTTCGCAGGAAAAGCTTTTATGTTAAGTAAATTTTTAATGCTAACTGAGCAGAAACAAAATTTTACGCATAATTTCCCACAAAATTATATACATATATATATATATTTATATATTTATATATATTATATTTTTCCTTCAAGATGGCTATCAAATTAAATTTAACGGTTTTTTCTAGACTGCAGAAGTAATATTTTCACTTCATATTTAAATACATTTTTCTTCCAAATTATGTCATGTTTTTATGTACAAATATTTTCATGACAGATAAAACACAGATACGTTCGCCAAGCAAGTTCTGTAATAGATTTTCTCACGATACCCATCCATTTGTCCTGGACAAATGCTGTCAGCCTTTAGAACAACTTACCAGATATTTAACTAAATATCTTTCATCATCATCTTTCAAAAATGTTTCATATTCTTACTTACTTGAGCCGACTTTGGACATAAACAACTTTCTATTTCCAATTTTTCCTTTCCTCTAGATCATTAGATAGACTTAAATATATGAAGGAAATTTTGAGGAGAGGTTGGGCTTATATTGAAAACAAAAAGAATTATATTACGCTTATAGCGTAAACACGTGAATTTATTTAATATTAAAGCTCACAATTTTTTATTATCCAATAAGCGGTTAAATTTCCAATTATTGTTTTGATAACCACCAACCAAATGCTTTTAATCGAGTACGTGTTTCATTGTGGTCTCTATTGCAACATTTGTTTGTTTTGATTTCTATTTAATTGTTTCATAAAAAGGACTTTTATGATGTTAATAAAAAAGGAAAAAAATCAAAAAAAAAATCTAAAATTTTATTAGTATCATAAAATATCCGCTTAAAACATAACACATGTTTTGTATACATTTTACCAAAAGTTCGCAAATTTTTATTAGAAATTTTTCGAAAAATAATTTGATTTTATGATCTTTTTTAGTTTCCAAGGAAAATCTATTTGAAAAATCTAAAGTAGTAGTAGTGGCGTTGGCATGTTATCGAAACATTTCAAATTTGTAGGCTTTAAATATAAGGGCGCGGCATACTTTAAGGAAAAATTGATCATTTGGCGAATATATCTTCACCTTTTTCACATTTTCACATTTCACATTTTTGTGTCTTAATTAATTTTGACCGAAAGAAAATACGATTGAAATGATGTATCCTGGTTGTTATGGTTGTGCTTTGGTTACGAGCTGCATAGTATAAGTATGTAAGGATTGTGGTTGCTTTATATTGTTATACATAATTATTTACTTTCGTATTAATCAAAATGATGTAGTTTGTCAGACAAACGAGCTTCATTCTGCATCCTTAATTGTGATTGGATTCTTTTTTTTGCTTATTAATGTCACGTAGTGTTAAATCGGCCACAATTCAATTTCTATTGTCAACGTCAACTTTAGAAAGTTGGGGTTGTTTTCTTGCTTCATTGAATAAAATCATCATCATCATCATCACGCAGCCTTAAATAGGAATTCACTTCTGTATTCACTTTAATGAATGTTTGTTAAAAAAAAACTCAGAGAGAGATCCCTTTTCAATGCGTATTAAAATCAGGATTTATTTGCAATTAATTTGAAACTTTTCCATTATAATTATTGGCTTTAATTTAACCAAGTTCTACTGCTTAAAAAAAAAAAAAAAAAAAAAAAAAAAAAAAAAAAAAAAAAAAAAAAAAAAAAAAAAAAAAAAAAAATAAATAAATAAATAAATAAATAAAATAAATATTTCGATACAAATTGTATCTTATAAGCAAATGTTCGCAGAATCCCCTGAAACATTAAATAGATAAGTAGCAGAATTTCCACTTAGGGAACTTGAGAAAGCAAAGTTGGCTTTTGCCTTGAATTACTTACTCCTCATTATACCTTCTGATTCTTATTTGTATATATCCTGTACCAGGAGTAGGTTTTGGCGAACGTACGCAACACCTGGAGAGGCTTTAGAAATAGATCTCGTTTTTATTATTCTAACCGTTTCGGAATCATATTCTGAATGGATTGAACTTTCTATGTTCTATGGGATATCTATTCCTAAGCATTATTGTATTCAAGCTGGACTTCTCATACTTATATATATGTACACGATATATATTTAAGGAAAAATGATATTTTTGAGCTGTTTTGAATGAAAGACGAACCCTATTGAAATTTAATTGAATCGGAACATTTTTAAGACCACTTTTCATCTGACGACATTGCATTTTAAAAGAAGAAGAAGAAAACTTCACATTTCTGAGATTTTCTAACAAAAATCGGAGACGAATAATATTGCAACTTACTAAGGAATGTGGTTAAAGGGGGGGTCATTTTTGGAGTCCCCAGTCCAGTCAAAGGACGTACATTCCTTACAAAAGTAGGCTCTATTTTGAAAAAGTCATTGCAAAGTACCCTAGAGCATTTATAGTATGGGATTTGTATGGATTGTTTAGTTATCTTTCGAAGCTCAACCCCAGACAATATAGAAAATTTCTCATAAAAGTAGGCTCTATTTTGGCCAAGTTATAGCAAAGTGCTTTAGAGTTTTTATAATATAGGATTTGTACGAGTCGTGGGGTAATTTTTCGGGCCTTGACCCCAGGCAAATATCGAACATTTCTCATAAAAGGAGGCTCTATTTTGGAAAAATCACTGCAAAGTGCTCTCTAAAGCGTTTACAGCAATAATCGGTTTTGTCTCACTAGAGCATATTGTTTTGTAATTTTATTAAGGATATAGTAAAACAAAAAATACTTCCGAACAATAGTAAACAATTTTAAGGATAAGACTATACTTATAAGATTCGTCCTTCCCTTCGCAAACTCCAAGGTATATGACTTAGAAAAAGACTAGAGTTTCAAGTTTTTGTAAATCTATTCGAAAGTCCTCTCATCAGCTTTTGTTAAATTGAAAATAAAACATACTAAACCGTATCTTCTGAATATTCTAATGAAGGATGTGATACACCCAAGTTTAACTGCAGGAAAAAAATTGTAAAAGTTGTAAGTCTTCCAAGTGTCTTACTAAAAATTAAGCGCTGAAATAAATTTAATTGAATCGCAAACATTTTCATAAAGTTCGTAAAGAAAAATTCGAATTTAAGTAGCAAAGACATTTACCAATTACATTAACAGAACTCTGTAAAAGGCTTAACATAGATCTGTACATTAACTACTGTCAAGCTAAGGATGAATTTGGAAGCATGTCTGTGGAAAAGTAATCAAAATTAAGAGTCTAGCGCGGGCAAACTGGAATATGCCAACCATATTCACATAGATTTCGTGAATGTGTACGAAAGTACCTTTCAAACAAGCTAACCAAATTCAAATTTCGCTTTTTAGAACTATTTTTAACAATTTTTTGAAAATTATATACTTAACCAAACTGCATGTGGTATAATAACATTAACAGAGAAAAACTAATTTATATTTATTTTCTTTTTCTGTTAATGCTGCACGTGCTGTATATTTATCAGAGAAATTTGGTTACTTCTCCATAGCCGGTTAATGCTTTGGTGCACAAATTTTAAAAAATTCTTAAAAATAATTCTGTAAAGCGAAGTTTAAATTTTACTTTCATATGGATTCGCCTCAATATCTTTGGAATTTTCCAGTTTGATCGCGCGTCTCAAACTTGACTATTTCTCTATGGATGGATCTCATACAGATTCACGTGATATAGATTAATATGCTTGGATCTTCTGGTTTGGCCGAGCTAGAGTCAAATATTTGACTATTTTCCCGATAGTCGACTGCTGTCAACATATCGATTTTCAAACATTTATTGAAAGGACTTCACCCAAGAAACAGGTTAATCTTTTATAAAGTCTTAAAAAGTTGGTTCTTATAGATTCACATACATTCACATGACATTTAAAAATGTCTCCTAGGTATCTAAACTTAGACGTACAAAGGCTTACAAATCCAACTATAGTTTGATGCTAATTACTGTGCAGATCTATGTTAAGCCGTGTACAGAGCTCTGTTAATGTAAATGGTAAATGTCTTCGCTAATTAAATTTAAATTTATCTTTACACCTTTTACTTGCATGGTGCGTAGGAAACTATTACAGATATCGAGATTAAAATTGATCTCTCGAATGAGTTGGTTCATATAGATTCACATCGCACGTTTACAAAAGTCACCCAGGTATCTTCATTTAGAAGGAGTAGACTTCCAAATCCAACTAACTGCTAATTACTGTACTGTACTGTACTAAGTTAACCCTTTTACACAGCTCTGTTAATGCACCGATTTAAGTTAACCCTTTTACACAGCTCTGTTAATGTTATTGGTAAATGTCTTCGCTAATTAAATTCAAATTTATCTTTAAACCTCTTACTTGCATGGTGTATAGGAAACTACAGTTTACTACATATAGCAGATATCGAGGTTAAAAATGATCTCTCGAATGAGTTGGTTCATATAGATTCACATGGCGTTTACAAAAGTCTCCTAGATACTTTAATTTGGACAGAGTAGGCTTCCAAATCCAATCATAGCATGATGACACTAATTACTGTACACATCTCTGTTAAGCCTTTCAAAGAGCTCTGTTAATGTAAATGGTAAATGTCTTCGCTAATTAAATTTAAATTTATCTTTAAACCTCTTACTTGCATGGTGTATAAGAAACTACAGTTTACTACATATAGCAGATATCGAGGTTAAAATTGATCTCTCGAATGAGTTGGTTCATATAGATTCACATGGCGTTTACAAAAGTCTCCTAGATACTTTAATTTGGACAGAGTAGGCTTCCAAATCCAACCATAGCTTGACGCTAATTACTGTACACATCTCTGTTAAGCCTTTCACAGAGCTCTGTTAATGTAAATGGTAAATGTCTTCGCTAATTAAATTTAAATTTATCTTTACAGCTTTTACTTGCATGATGTATAGGAAACTATAGTTTACTACATATAGCAGATATCGAAGTTAAAATTGATTTCTCAAATGTTCTCCAAGATTCCAGAATTTCCCACGAGATCTCTACTTACATTTGTGTAAATTTATATAAAAAAACGCAAACAATATGATTTTAAACGTTTTTTGCTTTAGAATTTTTTAACGCTATCTCAGGCATTCTCTTTCCTCTCTGTTTTTGCGATTAAAAAAATCGTCGAAATTTGACGACATATGTATGTAGAAGTCGTTACTACACCTTTGTTCACTACCGCATAGCGTTTTTTCTTTCTTCTCTTTTATGATTGATTGACTGACTGACTGACTGACTGACTGATTGACTGACTTACTGACTGTCTGACTAATCTTTGAATAGAAGGTTAATTTTGAAGTGTTACGAGGAAGGAAACATTCAAATTGTTAACTAAATAAGGTTGAAACCACGTCAAGGTGATAACTTCCGTTAAACTGTTCTTTTATTTTATTTAATTTTTTTTTTTTAACATTTTTTTCTTGCCACACGGTGAACTGTAATTTAAATATTCTGACGCAATATATATGATGATAATAATCACTAGTCACTAGTCAGTCAGTACTCAAGCAGTCAAGTAGTCAACTTTCTAAGGTATGAGGTTAGACGATTTGAACGCGTCAGCGAACTTTTATTTTTTTTTCTTTTTCCCAAAAGCGCCGCCTTAACGCAGCGTTACTTGTATTCATTATTTATTTGTGAGATTCATTTCATTGCCAAGTGTGATTATGTAAAATGTTTTTTTTTTTTTTTTTTTTTTTTTTTTTTTTTTTTTTTTTTTTTTTTTTTTTTTTTTTTTTTTTTTTTTCTGTATATATATCTATGAATTTGTAGGTTTACTTTTATAGCCTATTTTACTTATCTAGGTTGGTATGCATGTTGTTTATCGTTTTGAATTTGAAATTTCTCTTCTTGTCATTTCAAGATTTTTTGTTGCTTTTTTCTTTCATATCCTTTTTTTTATTACTAAGCCGAGAGAAAAAACATATCGATACAATCATTGTTCTTGCTTAGAATGTTTATATACAAAGTGAAGATTAGCAATAATTTAAATGATTAGGGGAATAGACTCTACACGAGTAAACAATTCTTTAAACCTCTTGGCATATAAAAATAAAAACTTAAAGTTAAACATTTATTTTTATTTACTTTTATTTATTTTTATTTTTATTTTTTTTCTTAACTATAATTATCCCTATTGTTTGTTGTTCACATCTTTTGTTCTTTCTTTTCATAATAGATTTGATTCGAATATTTTACTTAATATTAATAAGAAGTTTTCTTTTCCTTTATTTTATTGATTTTGTAAGCATTTGTTTTTTTTTGTTTTTTTTTTTTTTTGTTTCTCTTTCTCTATAAACTTTTCACACATAAGGAAGGACTACTTCATAATATTTTTCGTGTCAATGGCCTAAGAAAGTGAAAACTTGTACTCTATATGTATACAGACACATTTTTACTAACAATTTCTCCCATTTACTCTACCACACACACACTTTCTCTAATAAAAATTCCCTACACCTACTCTTTCCCATAATAATATTTTTTCTTTTTTTTTATGTCAAATATTTTTTTTGCAAATGCCTATAGATCCGACATAGATACACATATACATATGCATATAAATACTTGGGCATCTGATTTAATATGTAGACAAATGTTTTTTGCTTACTGCTTTTTTTTTTGTTTTGTATTTTTATTTCGAGAGCTTTGTATCTAGTTCAAGGTCTCGCCTAAAACGCATGCTCTGTGGGAATGTAATCATATAATTTTAGGCCTTTAGGGAATTTAAAAAAAAAATGTTTGTATAACTATATGAAAGGAATAGAAAGAGAATGTTGCCTATATATAGGCTTAAAATAAATCAAAAAAAAATTTAAAGAGAATTTTGCCTAGACATAGGCTGAAAGAACATTTAAGAGCAGTAATGCCTGTTCTTAGGCTGAAATAAAAGAGAATAAGAAGAAGAGAAAGTTTTTGATTTGTAAAGTAATTTTTTATTTAAAGAGTTGAGAGTATTTTCTAATGTAAAGAAACACCTTTTTTTTTATATATATTATTTACACAAATATTTACTTTTATTTTATTTATTTTTCGTCTCGCAAAAGTCATAGATTTCAAGTAACTTGTCTAGAAGTTTTATTTATGAATTTTTGGTTTCTGTAAAAGTATTTTTTACGGTCAATGGCAAGTTCAGTTCTTAGTCTATTTGAAATGGTTCTTACGAAGTTGTTTACATCTTAAAGTTAATCATTTCGTGTATTTCTTAATAAGTATTCACTTAGCTAATATTCCTTATAGAGCCTTATAAACACTGAATCTGATTATGAAGAAGATATAAATAAGGAAAGAGGGTTAGAGTTTGGCTGTAGATTGGAAAATATTTGACCGACAAGCCTTATAGTTCAATGTTTCGAGGATTTTTGTTATAGCTGCGGTTACATGGCAATGGTAATTACAGTCTGGTCTACCGCATTGGAAATTGCACACGAGTAAGTCGATTTGGCAGTCATGTTTAGTCGAGCTCTAAAAATGAAATCTGTTTTTGCCCAAAGGAAACTTTTTGTGAGGGACTCTTCTATGCAAGCCGTCTGCGGTCGAGGGTATCTTTGTTTGTGCCCATTACTTGTACAAGTCAATTTCTCCATTGATTGCTTTTTTCAGGGCAAATCAGGGAAACTTTATACAAGTCGCTCTTCCAAGCAAGTTGACAGCGGTTCAGAGTAACTTTTTTATGCCCATTACTTGTACAAACCATTTTCCTCATTGATTAATTTTTTCAGGGCAAATCAGGGAAGCTTTGCGAAAGAGGCTGTTCTAAGCGAGCTGTCTGCGGCTCAGAGTAACTTCTTTTTGCGCCCAGTACCTGCAAAAGCCAATTTCCCCGTTGATTTATTTTTTCAAGGCAATTCAGGGAAGCTTTACGCAACTCGCTCTTCTATGCAAACCATCTCCGGTTGGGAGTAACTTTTTCTAGCGCCCAAGTAATTTTTCTAGTGTGCAAGTCAATTTCCCCATTAATTTATTTTTTCAGGGTAAATTAAATTCTACTACTTGCACTAAAATTCCTATATTTTTCTAAATTCCCAAAAAATATTTGTTTAATTTTATTGATGAATTTTTGACTCATTTAAACATTCCTATTTGAAATTAATTTTTAACCTAATAATGTTGCCTACGGTAAGGCGTTTAATAAAAATATTCAAACATTGCCTGCTTTTAAGCGTAAAGATTTATTCTTGTATTTCTAGTTGAAAATCTTATTATATTTTTAATTAAATTAAATTTTTAATTAAAAAAGAAGAAGTTTGAACATTTTGTGTGATTTTCAAAAAAAAAAGAAAATCACCATGTTTAATGTAAAACAGTCAAACTTTCTTGTTTCTTTCTTACTTTTGGGCTTTAAATTTTATTTGTAATTATATTTATGTAAGTTTCGCTTCTTAGTTTTCTTCTTCTTTTATTGTTATGACGCCAGTTAACGGCAGTAATAAAGTATTATAGCTAATCTGCTTAAGATTTTTCAATTTTTTTTTTCGCTTACTACCAAACGTGAAGGTATACAAATTTATCATTTAACTTATATGCAAAATACTTTGGATAGCCAGGCAGCTCACAAAGTATATATACGCTATACGATATTCTGAGATTTCGACTCGATTTCTCAGATTTTGTATGACTTTCATTCTTCTTTCATATTTTATATATCCAAAGATAATGTAATATTTGTTAAAAGAGAAAAGATTAAAGAAGAAAGAAAATTAAACGATAGCTGCGCCCTATTATTTTTACTTACCTATCGTTTATATCGTCTATCTATGGGAATCTTTGATTTTAGAGATTTTTTTTTTTTGTTCTATTAAATCGTTAGAAAAAAAAATAAAATTATTTTATTGATTTTATTCTAAAAGAGAAAGGTGTCGAAAATTCGGTTTAAATGTAATAAATTTTCTATTTATCATTTTTATGTGCATGCTTTTAGGCTTGAAGTAAAAAAAAAGCTTCTGTAACCTTAAGCGAGAATATAAATAATAAAAGTTTATATAAAGAATGAAATTTGTTTTTTTATATTATACTTTCCTTTTCATTAACAAAATCAGAGTAAATTAAAATATTTACCAGAGTTCTTAGATTTCATTTTCAATGTTAAGGATAATACTTGCTTTGTTTGTTTTAGTAGTTGATGTTTTGATTGTTAATTTTTCCCAAAAACCTTTTATCGTAAAACTTGGGCTTAATAATGATGCTATCATTTTGCGGCATTAACTAAGGCAGGGTTTTATTTTATCCTTTTGTTTTTTTTTTCTTTTTTTTTTTTTTGTTATATTTAAAAACTTACCTTACCTTACGTAATGCATAAAGTCCCACCACGTGTCACCGTAATAAATGTTTTCATTTGTGATGAAAAGAAAAGAGAAGAGAAGGTAATAACAGAGATGTTAGGGGATAATATCATCGTAAATTTTTAAGAAAATCGTTTTTTTTTCTTTTAAATTAATTTAAATTATACTTTAAATAGTCAACAATCAAAAAAGAAAAATTATTTTGAGGGCGTGGCAAAATTTTAAATATTCAAAAAATTTGATTTCTCGTGCATTATTATTGTAGTGCAGTATTATGGATGCTTGAAATTTTGAAAGTTTTTTCAAAATTGTACGCAACTTAATTCCAATCATTTTCGTTCGAATGTTTTTCATTTTCAATATTCTTAAAATAATTGTTTAAATATATTTATTTAGGAGATTTTCGATAGAGGTATTTAACGAAAAATTGCTTTTCTTTTTGATCAATGGTAGCAATTTTTAGATGGGTGTAGTATATAATGGAACCATCCTCACTAGGGAAGGCTGCTAATAGCAATAACTGATGAAATTAAGAATTAAAACCGGCATTTTAAGAGTCATGATATCTTAAGTTTTCAGTATGACATAATTTGATCCTGTAAAACAAAGCTCGGCCAGGAAACGTTAGGTACTACTAACCTGGAAAATTCTAACGTTCTCACTATTGTCAGTAGACATCATTGCTTCCGATTAATATTGATTACATTGGTTACAATCGATTGCTTGTTGTCCGGTCGAGTGGGAACTTCCATTTTTATGACGATACCCAAAAAGTGCATCTTTTCTTGTACAGTCCCAAAGCGCCAGTAATCTTTCATTTATGGAATTCAGGTCTTAAATAAAATCAAAGAAAGTAGTGGCCATTGCTATACAATAATCTGAATAGTGAATGTAATGTATGACCAGCTAGTAGTCTTTCTTCTACGAAATTATTATATCTTGTATAGTAAATGTGTATAACCACAATAAAGGCTTAAATGTCGGAAAAATACGGCGACAACAACGTTGTACACCTAATATTAGTTTTCCTTGTATCTAAAACAGAATAAAACAATATTTTGTTGACTTCGCTATAGTGATAAATTCAGCGAATACGCCCGGGAACTAATTTATGTATTCGAATCATAATAAACATTTTCGCCTTCTTAGCGTTCCTCTACTCTTTTTGTCCTTCACAACCGGCATTCGAATATGAAAGTCAAACTATCCATACACTAGTCGCTCCTTCAGACAGACAGCCAATTTCTGGCTCTAGGTCACATTTGGCTAAAGCTTGATTACGCTAAGTAGACAATAGATAACGTAGCATAAAAGTGCGCCTTAATTATTGAAAGAGTAGATAACATTTGCGTTTCATTCAACAATGTATTTAGTTAGTGTGAAAAATCTGGTAACTTTGGCTTACGACCAAAATGCTATTCTCTCTTACTACTTAAAAAAAATTAGTTTGTTATGAAGTTTGTCGTGAAAAACCTGGTAACTCTGACGTACGATCAAAGTCCTTCCTCTGTGATAAAGCAAAATTTGTTTGTTATGAAATTTTTCGTGAAAAACTTGCTAACTCTGGTGTGAAAAACCTGGAAATCCTGGCATAGGATTCTCTCTGTACTTGAAAGTACTTTGTTTGTTATGAAATTTTTCGTGGAAAACTTGGTAACTCTGCCATGAAAAACCTGATAACCCTGGCATACGATCAAAATGTCCTTTCTGTGATAAAACGAAATTTGTTTGTTAAGAAATTTTTCGATATATTTGATGGATAAATTTTTTCACATTTTTCACAAAAAACTCGGTAACTCTGGTGTGAAAACCTAGTAACTCTGCCATACGATCAAAGTGTTCTCTCTCTACACGTAGAAGAAATTTGTTTATTATGAAATTTTTCGTGAAAAATCTGGTAACTCTGGCGTAAAAAATTTGGCAAGCATGGCATACGATTAGAGTGTTCTCTATGTACTTGAAAGAAATATGTTTGACATTTTTCGTGGAATACCTGGTAACTCTGGCGTGAAAAACCTGGCAACCCTAGCATAGGATTAAAGTGTTCTCTCTGTACTTGAAAATGCTTTGTTTGTTATGAAATTTTTCATAGAAAACTTGGTAACTCTGCCGCGAAAACTTGGCAACCCTGGCTTACGATCAAAATATTCTCTCTGTACTTAAAATAAATATATTTTGTTATGAAATGTTTCGATATAATTGATGGATAAATATTAAAAATAATTTATTCACATTACCCTTGTTATGAAATAAGAGAAATTTTAAAATCAATAGAAATTTAACTTAAAAATAAGGTAAATAATAAACAAATCACATGTGAAATTACTGCGAGACATTCCATACGATTCTCTGAAAGAGTTTAGTACAAGATAGTATCGGGTTTTATTAAAAAAGTAGCAGTATCTTATCAGAAGAAAGAATTTTCCTATCAACATGATTCCAGCTAGTGCTTGGGAATTCCCCGAAATTGAAATGTTTCACACAGACATACCTTTGCAACCCTGAGGCATTGCCAGAGCAATATTTACTACAACATTTGATATAAAATATTACTTCGATTTCTTAAGATGTTAAGATATTTATTGCAGTGAACGTTTCAAAAGAAATATCAAAGGAAATATCTTATGAGATCAAGATTCTTTTTTGGTGTAAGGAAAAAAATTTTATATTCGATAGAAACAGATTTCCTAATAAATCTCTAATGAATAAGTTTCTAAAAGGAAAATTTTTCATGGGATTTTGAAGAGATCTTCCCATATTCCTTCTCTTAGTTCGTACACTTTTAATTTGTAATGTTTTTTTTGGAAATCTTTCGCATTTTTTAATTTAATTTTTAATTATGAAAAAAAAAAAAAAAACAAAAAAAATTCTTAAGAAATTTTTCTTTAATATTTAATGTCAGTCTTTATTATTTTCTGTCTGGTATTTCCTTTTCTTCTTTTTTTTTTTTCATTTTTTTTAAACAATTGTACTCTAACCGTACGACAAATAAACAGACGGCAAACCACTTATTTTATCATTTCATAGTTAGTTTTGTCATATTTAAAAAAGGAGGGGGGTGTGTTTGCTGTATAAAGTCAAGTATTACGTATACGTTGCAATTGTAAAGCTTTTTTACGATCTTCCATTTTCCTCGAGCATTTATAACTTTTCGTCTGCTGGCTTGATGATGATGTTCTTATAGCTTTTTGTGTGTGATGATATCACATCATAGCTACAGCGTTTGTTGCTGCAACATCAGCATATTTTGTTTGCTCTTATTATTTGGTGTTGGTGTTGCTGTTACTGCTGCTGGCTGCTGTTGCTGCTCCTGCTGCTCCTCTATGCTCTATAATTTTTCCTTCTTCTGCTAAATAATTTAATGCGTATATTTTGTTTTAGGAGAAGATTTTAATTTTTCGTTTCGTTTCGTTTCGTTGTTTTCCACGCAATTATGTTATTATACAAAACGTTATCAAGTAGCAGGCAGTACATGTAAATAGATGAATAGAGAAGCAAAAGTTTTATTTGATGTAGAGTTTTTTTTTTTCTTTTTTTTTTTTCCTCTCTCTCCTATTGGTTATTATGGTTATTTTTATATATTTGTTTGACTTTGTTTTTGTGTAATTTATGATAACAAATGATTTATAGTCAAATTGACTGCAAGATTTGTTTGTTCAAGTAAGCGGTGGTAGAGAAATATTTTCAGAATAAAATAATTTATATTACATTTTGAATAAGACTAACCAAGCAAGTTTTGGTGCCGAGCTGTTGGGCTGTCTTGTCTATCTAAACTTATTAATATACTTTTTAGTTTACTTGTGCTACTACAATTCACGTTTTATAAACGCTTTAGTGTTAGAAAGGAATAAAAAAAAACAAAACAAAAAACGTTATAAATATCATGTCATGTTTCACACGTTATGAATGTTATGTTTAGAGTTATTAGTAAAATTTATTCATTCAAAATAAATAAAATTCAAGAAGTAGCAGCAACAACAACACTAACAGCTAATACTCGATGACTTGGTAAGATTTATAGTGTTAATGCTTAACATTTATCCGTAAAGTTTTATTTCGTTATTAATTCAGTAAAAACATAGACTTTTTTTTTTTTTTTTTTTCTTAACATTTATCCGTAAAGTTTTATTTCGTTATTAATTCAGTAAAAACATAGACTTTTTTTTTTTTTTTTTTTCAAGTCTGTTAATATTACTAAATGAAATATGCTTAACAGTTAATTTAAATTATTACTTCATGTTTGATCATCACTTTATTGATTAAATAGAAAAGAATTTTTTTGTTTAATTTTTATTAATAAAATATTTCGAATTACGTAACTACTTATATACTTATATATTACCCGACCTCAAGGGGGCTACCGGTCCATAGTGTTGTTATTTGTACTCTATATTACTTGTGATAGAAATATATAAAGTTTATGCAGATCAATTTTAAACAGACAGACAGACTGACCTTCTAGTATACTAAACCATTTAGAATTATTTTCCAAGTTAAGCTATAAGATGCTGTTCATGTATTTTTATGCTTAATTTATATTAAGGAAAATTTCAAGATATTTTAATAAAATTGTTATATTTTCCAAAGACAAAACTTATTAAAAAATGATGGATTGGTTGCCCTCTCTTACGAACACTTCTCATATAATGTTGT